>VDFB02099027.1:0-13179 GCA_007258455.2 Sequoia sempervirens | reverse complement strand
AAAATTGGTGGAAGTGTGGGAGGAATAAGTCATGTGCTTTTTGAAATGAGTTGAATGTAATTCCAATTAATAATTAGAGTTATTTAATTTCATGTGACCTTGGTTAGGTGGCACAAAAAGTTGTAGAAATGTGCTCTAATTCCTAGTTGGATTTAGTGAAGATTAATTTAATAAAACAAGCTTAGGGAACCTTGTTTATTTAATTAATTTAGAAGAAGATGATTTAGATTTGGAGAATTAGAGAAGGGTGAACACTATAAATAAATTGAGAATTTATTTATACATAGTCAAAATATTAATCAAATAGCTAGTATTTAATTAATTAAAGGTGATGACCATTTTTAGCTGAATACATTTTTCCCCTCTTTGAAGTAATGTGTTTACACCTTGCTTCAAAGAAAATTTGATACCGTTGCTCATAAAAGTTTTCGATGCCCCAGACGATGATTTTCATGTGATGATGGATATATGCCCCCTCAGGAGATAAATTGGTGAATTTTTTGAATTTGAGGATTTTTTCGATGATTTGATGATGATTTCAAAATTTTATGATCTAGAAACGATTTATCTCCTAAAAAAGAAGATTGATCTTGCCAAATTGATTAAATGATTAATTGATGTTGTATGTTGCCTCCTTATGTTTGATGTTTGATGATCGCATTCAGCTAATTGATTTGATGATGTTGATAGATTAGATGTCCATTGATCTCATGATAAGTGAGATGAAATTATAGGATCATGATAATTGACCTCATGATAGGCAAGGATCAATTATAAGTTGATTGATTTGATAAACCTCATGATAGGAGAGGTTTGCTTGATTAAACCTCATCATAGGTGAGGTTGATTTGATTGATGAACCTCATGATAGGTGAGGATCAATGATAGATTGATGATTGACCTCATGATAGGCGAGGATCAATGATAGTTTGATTGATTGACCTCATGATAGGCGAGGTGCATTGATTGATGAACCTCATGATAGGTGAGGTTGGATTGATAGATGAGCCTCATGATAGGCGAGGTTGAATTGATTGATAAGATTATTGATTTGTGATATGTTATGATCATAGGAGGATTTTCACATCTAGTGTAGGTAGATTTAGATTTGATTGGGCAATGTGGTTTGACTTCTCTGATTGATTAATGTATTGAGACTTGATGATGTACTGAGACATTGATGATGTACTTCTTGATTTGAGATATTATGATACACTACCAGTTTTGATATTGATGTATCTCTTTATACCTTTGGATATCCTTATACACTTTGACATCATTTTGAGTTATATGATATGCGGCGGTGATTATGATTTATGTGTTTATATGATGTTTATATGTGATGATGATCATGATGATTATGATGGATGTATTTGATTTCTATTTTATGATGCTATGTGATGTTATACATGATGGCGATATGATATGTTATGGATGCAAATGATGATGCAACTGATGTGTTAAAATTCTATGATTCTTTATGAATGATGTATATATGATGGATCCTATCTCTATGTGTTTATGATGCTTATATGATGCTTATGTGATGATTTATTTGTGGGATGTATGCAATGATGATATGATAATGCATGGTTGATGAGTTAATTTGATTTTATGGATGATGTTTTATGCTATGTGAGATGGATGTGATTATGAAAATGACATGTGATGTTTATATCCAGTTAGTCCTTTATCAGTCTTGGATTTGAGTAATAACAAGTTCATCTTCACTGCTGGTTTTAGATGTTCATAACAAGGGAACTGTATCCTTGTTAATCAATCATGCTTTTCAACAACTTTTCTTCTTGGAAATCTTACTCTATCAGAATGTCCTTCAATCTTCCTAATGGACCAATTTCTTAATCCATTAATAGTGAATGATATGATTATGATTATGCAAGTGAGATGGAATGCACTTATTTTTTGTGTTTTCTGATGCAAATATAATGATGTGATGCATGGATGGATGAATGACCTAATACTAGTTTCCAATGTATGCAAATGAAGATGCAACTGATATGCAACTAAATGAGAATGTTTTCTAATTGATGATAATGCAAGTGATGTGTAACTATATGGAAATGATGTATTTTTGGAAATGTCAAGCATACTCAATCCCTTAATGCAAGAGATAACATCATTGTTGTAGCTTTGGAAATCCCATAAATACAGATGCAAACTAACATGGATGCAATATATTCTTCCCATTCAAATCTCGTATGCAAAATTTGTCATTCATAACAGCTGATTTGTCATGCTTTTTATCGTCATTGGGCCTTTAAAATGTTGAAAGTGAGTACAAGCATCGATGGTATATTTAGACCATGATGACTGAAAGTACTACCTTTTACGATGTTTGATAGTGCAAGTTAACACAAGTATCTAAGCATAATCAAATTGAGATGACCTTGTTAATTTCTGCATAAACAAACAAGAGTTAACCATTTTCCTATGCAAATTCAGAATGTCATTAGTGATACATTGTAGCTTACATCTCACCTAATAATTCTGCGTAATAATAATAATGATCAAATCATAGACAATAGACAAAGAAAAATGACACTCCTTCCTAGCTCCTCTATAGTTTGATACATCATCATCAAGGCTCAGATATGATAACAAAATCAAAATACAACAATTGAACATTTGTGTTTGACGCGGATAAACCCTTGATTCGTATGAACATCATCCATGAAGTTTTCTTTGGTTTGATTTATTTGGATTTTGGTTGATGTCTTATGTATTTTTACTTAGTGCTCGACATTCAATGTTGTGTTGTACTATTGTTGTTTTTTTGTTGGTTTAAGCCCAAAGTTTATTTTCCCCCAGTGAGTTTAGGATTTTTTCCCCAATCCAGGGTGAGACATGACCGTGATGACCAAAACCTAACCTAAAGACCTATCCTGGGCCTGTGGGCTGATCAACATATTATAATTTCCTACGCTTGTACATTTACAGACCACATAGTTTGAAAAAGATGACTCATGTTTTGTATTTTTGACCTTTGACATATTTTTGGTTTTGATACATGATGGGCCAAGTAGTAATTTAGGAGATCATGATGTTAATTCGATGAAGCTATGATGTAGACATGGATGCATGACAGATGTAGATATGGAAGTTTGATGGATGATATGATATGATATGACCGATTGAAGAAACAAGATGCCCCACAAAAGAGGTAATGCAACCATGGATAAATGATAGATCAAAATGAAAGATTCACTGCAAAACATCTCACACAAGCAACATATCTCTTGTCAAAATATGATAATGGTTGATTGAGTAAAATTCCAGGAATGATTGATTCCATAAGTCATGATGATGATAAGTACTTAGGATCACATTTTCCTCTAAGTATGATAAGATTGATGATTTTTGATGATTGATTGAAAAGATATGAGGATTGGATAATTTTTTATAGCTAGGCTCAAATATGATTTGCACAATAAGATTCAAGGTTGCAAAGGGACACGATGACATATATTTTGATAAGATAGGAGATATGGAATGGAAGAAAGCAAGGATAAAAGTAATGAATGGGATGATCAAGATCAACTAAATAAGATAAGAACACAAGGCCCAAGTATTTTGTCCCTATTCATCGTCAAGACCAAGGATGAGAAGAAGGATGTATCTAGTAAAAATGATGGAATATGGATAAGATGAAAGATATGGAAAAAGCGAATAGGATAAGATATATGATGTTAAAGAAGATCCTTAACCTTGTCGAGATCAAAGGTGGGAAATGTGGAGGATAATATATGCATGATAGGAAGATGGAAGGACTTAAGCATCAAATTTCACGACCAAATATCCCTTTAATAAACCATGGCAATGGGGATTAGACTCATAAATGTTGGCGTATCAAAGGTATGATGGAAGAACTAAGGACTTATCCAAAGGTTTGGATTAGAGGAGAAAAATAGGGGATGAATGTTGGATAATGGATAGGAGGTGGAAGGCTTGCCGATGGATAGATTGAAAAGGATTTGCGTCAATATTGGCACACACCTTGAAGGGATGATGGAGTGGATGGAGGAAAATGGATTTGAAGGTGATAAGATTTTAGATGACAAATTGAGGAAGCTTTTTGGATTAGCAAATTTGATGCCAATTTAGATTTTATTGCTTCTATGAGACTTTTGGAATCCACATGACTTTTGACTTTGATTTTTGCTTTGTGGGCTTTTGTGGCCTTTGAGATTTTTCTTTTTACTTTATGGGCCTTTGTGGCCTTGGAAATTTTTCTTTTTGCTTTGATGGGCCTTTATGGCCTTTTGAAAATTTCTTTTGATTTATGGACCTTTGTGGTCTTTGAAAATTTCCTTTTTTCTTTGATGGGCCTTTGTGGCCTTTTTGATTTTTTCTTTGATTTTGGATCAAAATTTCTTTTATTTTTGCATGCCTCTTTGAGGAGACATGTTGATCCTTTGACACATGTGGATTTTGATATGGAAGCTTTTGACATTTGGCACCCAAATTGCTTCCAAGAGAAATGGGAGGGGTGGATTGAGATGAATGGTATGGATGTATTATGGATGAGTGAGTGTAGGTAGAATTTTGAAAGGGCATCAAGGATGTGTGCCTTTGTTGTTCTTGAGGAATAAGATATGGACCAAGGATAGAGGGAATGTTTGATGGACTAGGATGAGGACCTAGGATAGATGGAAGGTTTGGTGGATTAGTATGAGGACCTAAGATAGATGGAAGGTTTGGTGGATTAGGATGAGGACCTAAGATAGATGGAAGGTTTAAAGGAATAGGATACTTAGGCATATAACCAAGGCCATGGTAATGTAGGTTTTCTTGAGAAAAAAGGGGTTCTAGGATACCTTGTTCATGAAGGCCTAATCCTTTGCTTTGTAGTTCATACTTTGACACATTTGTTTACCAATGGGATATGTGTTGTTTGTGAAACAAGATGCAAGTCCATTTTAGGGAAGATATGATATGGATGAAAGGATAGGTGTTGGAAATAAACCAGAGCAGATGAAGGTGGAGGATCCCAATTTGTAGGTGTGGGGTTCATGGATAGCTCGTATAGGTCTAAAAGGCTCTTGACATGGGGATGATGGGGTACTTTGATCTTGACTTGGAAGAGGACCACGAGGTGTAGAAGATGAAGCAACATGCTCTTTATTAGGTATAGAATCATCATGTAGTGGTGTGAAAGGAATATCTTGATCTTGAGAAGGATGAAAATCCTCATAAAATGAAGGGATATCCTCATATGGAAGCCTATCTTGATCTTGAGAAGGATGGACACCCTCATGGAATGAAAGGGTATCCTTGCATGGAAGCATATCTTGATCTTGATGAGGAAGGGAATCATGATATTTTGTAGATAGTATATCTTGATCATCGGATGGTAGGACATCATTAGATATGATGGAAGATTTATCGTGCTCTTGGGATGCAATGGAATCTTGAGATGGTATGGATTCATCAAATGGGGTGGAAGAAGAACTTGGAAGAATAATTTTCTTTTGAGATGGAAAGGAATCATTGTGGATGAAAAGTGAAAGGAGGGGATCATCATAGAATTCTTGAGAGATGGGATCTTAGTCAAAGATTGGAAGAATTTGTGGAATTTTGCTATCATCAGATGAAGTGGGAATAATGCTTTGATCTTTATGCGTAAGGGAGTCTATGCTAGCATGGTTTGGACTTAGAGATTCACATGAATCATTGGATGTAGAAGATATGATAGAAGAAGGTGGTTGGATGGAATCGTTAACTTGGGTGAAGGAATCCTAAGATTTATTTTGACTTATGGGAGATGAAGATAGATGCATGACATGGTAAGATTGTTCAATATCCTTTGTGTTTGAGGACTGAGATTTGGGCTTATTCAAATTTTGCAAAAATTAAAAGACATTGAACTTGGATGATGTAGTTTTTGGTGAAGAAGGTATCTTGTTCATTGTTTGGTCAAGAGGATATGGGTAGATTTCTAGCAGCAGATATCTCTCTGTGGTTGTTTCCCTCTGCATATCCAATATTTTTTGTTGAAGGTTCTTCATTTGGTGAGTTAGAGCAACCACTTGTTTAGGATCGTTTTCAGGATTTTTGGGTGGTGCTTTCAATTGATTCACATCAAAGTCTTCCAGCAATTTGGCACCTTGTTTGGCTAGCATAAGGAGGTATTTTTTCCCATTTCTTTCAAAAATATTTTCTAAACACTTGTGGAAATTGGGGTATTGTTCAACACATTGGATATCTTCTTCGGTTTTTTCTTCCCCGTCAATGTTGTTGAGTCCATGAAAAGGATTCTCTTCAGCCTCTGCCATGGTGTTTTGTGTTTCAATGATCATAGTTTCAATGGTTGGGGTTTCAATGTTTGGCTCTTCAATGTTGTGTTTTTTAAGTCCTTTTTCCTTAAGTTTTCATTTTTGTAATCTTGTTTGAATGGGCATACAAGTGTTATAATTTAGACTAAAATTTGATCTAGGTTTTGGAAAATTACCAAGGATTGCAACTAAGCCAGATAGAATGACAAATTCTAATGAGACTAAGTTGGATTTGACTATGTAGCTTTGTTTCGTGATGCGAGGATGATAAATCTTGATGATGAAACTAGGCTTAATAATCAAAGGTGTGATAAATTTGATGATGTTGGTACTTTGTGATGTTAGATCTTGGTTTAGGTTGGAAAATACCACTTGTAGAGGTCAATTTCAACAAGTTTAGACTTCTAAGGTATCTAAGGAATGATCTTGGACTTGAGAAAATTTTGAAATTTTGGTTCAAACTGTGAAATCGAAGGTAAATTTTCTTCCTAAACAAGGTACTCAAATCTTTGGAAAAGTTGTGGATTTTGACAATAGTAAAAGATGTATAATTCAGAATTGTTCTTGCAAGCTCTTTTGTAGAAATTGAAGGTCAACCTCTCTCTAAATTCGTAAAGTGTTGATAGAAATTTTTGGTGTTCTTTTGGACTAAGAGGTATGAACTTTGGTTTCCAAATTTTGATCTTTCGTGAAATCATTTGGTAACACACATGTTTAGACTCTGTTTTACCTAAGGATTGGTTGAATACTATTGAGGATTCCCAAGATGAGACTGATTGTTGGATAGGAGATGAATCAGGGTCATTGTTTTGTGGCTCGCAGTGGGTGCCAAAATGCAGACAAAAGGTGCCGCATGAATGTGTAAAAGGTGCCACAAAATGTGCAAAAGCAGCCAAAACAGATGGAAGGCACCAAACAGTTCAATTTTTTTTTTTTTTGAAAAGTTTCTTTGAGAATTTGCTTGGTTTTCCCCCAATTTTCAATGGGAGAATTGGTTGTTTCACTAAATGCAATTTTGAATTAGGTTTTCACCTTCTCATATGTGACATTTTGTTTGCTTTAAACACTTTGATAAAGACACACATCAAGCAATGTACACTCCTAAGGTTGTGAAAGACTATATCTTTTGATTCCTTCCACGCCAAGGTTTTAATTCTCTAACCATTAATTTATTCTTAGCAGAGGACTAGACTGCTTGACCTACCTTAGCCCTCTCTCCCGGCTGACACACTTCCACTCTTGGGGCAGCCAAGCATCACACCCAAGGACCCTCCCATGACATATTTTCATCTCTACTAAAAATTGCGAGAATGTGGATGCCTTCGCAACAAGCGTTGCTGCACCAAAGAATAGATAAAGGTTTTTTACCAAACTAAAACAAGGGTTTTAGTAAGGACTTTTCATTCATGGGGGTTGATCCATGCGGTGAGAGACCATTGCTTCCCTTCTTGTCGGAACCAACCTCGATATTGGCCTTTAGCTCCAAAGATCCACACTTCTATATAATGGGTTGAAAATGTGCTTACCTTAGTGAGCTACACGGGCTAAGTTATTCCCTTTGGTGAGTACTTTTTCCCACAAGGAAGCCCTCTAAGATAAACAAAAGCAAGCAAGTATACCCATAGTTCGATCAATCTTTATTCACATGAATAAAGAGAGAACACATGAGATATACTCCACACACACTCACACACCAAAAGTGAATGGGTCTAGCTTTTTGGTCACCCATTAAGGGGAGAGCATATGCCTACCATCCATCAAGCACAAAAGACATGGGGTTCATTAATCCTTTAATTAAGCTATGTTCCTAACTTAACCAAAAGGAAACATGATGTTCGTTAACCTTTTAATTAAGCTATGTTCCTATCTTAACCAAAAGGAAACAAGTAAATCACTTCCAACCCCTGCAATATGTCAGTAGTTTGATAAGAGTGTCTTTGACAAGCATTTTTGGGAAACCTGCAAAACAACAACACAAAGTATTAGCCCTTGGAAACTACAAAAGGCACCAAAATAGAGACAAAAGGTCAAAATAGAGTTAGAGAAGGACTGTGCAAAAGGCACCACTGCATCGAGAAAAGGTGCCAAAACATAGACCAAAGGTGCCAAAATAGAGACAAAAGGCACCATAACGTAGGATAGAGCAACCCAAAATTGTGTAAATGTGCATAGTGAGAAAAATGGTGCCAAAACAAAAACACAGAGACCAAAGGTGCTAGAATAGGTGGAAAAGGCTCCAAAAGGCTCCAAGAGGCTCTGAAACGGGTGCAAGAGGCTCCAAAATGGGTGCAAGAGGCTCCAAAACAGGTGCAAGAGTCTCCAAGAGGTTCCAAAAGGCTCACGTTCAAATCTGTGAACATAAATTTTCAAGCATGTTAGTAATAAATGGGGCAAGGCCCCATGGTGGGCACCATTTTGTGCGTGTGTTAAATGTGTAAAGTTAGTATCAACACAAACCTTAATGAAACAATTTATATTCAAAGTTTCAAAGAAAAGAAACTATTCTAATTTGCAACAAACTAAATCTTTCAAAAACATCTCATTGTCCTCTATTCTTAATGATTCTTTTAAACTTATTGGCCCTCAGATTTCTATTTGCACAAAGGTTATTAGAATGACACTTAAGAAAAAAGATTAGTATTCGACATGCAAGCTAATATAATGCCTACATGAAACTATATGCAAACAATGATGATGAAGGCTATGATGAGTGAAGGATGATGTTGATGATAAATGAACAAGTGGAGGTGGATACTATGGTAGTGATCTATACGATTCTATGCATGATACTACATATGCTCAAATGAAAACTTAAAATGAACTAATCTAAAATGCAACTATGATGCAAGATTTAAAGCTAAAATGTAAAGGCAAAGAAAAACATGATGTAAAAACTAGCTATAAGACTCCAAGAATGCTCCAAGCTCCAATTATGAACCTGCATGATAACTTTACTTCAAATGTGGATGCAAAGTACAAGGCCCGAGGGTTGTATTTATAGCCTTTTCCAGCTATATAGTGAGGTGGCAATAATCAACGGTCCAGATTCGAATAAGAAAAATGGATGGTGAAGATGAAGAGAATCAAGATGTTGTCCCCTTGACCAAAGACAACATGCCATTTGGATGGGAGAATATCTTGACCAATGGGCAACATTCCATTTGGATGGAAGATTCAAGTGTGAGAAGAGAAGACCATGTGCTTCAAAAATTGGTGGAAGTGTCGGAGGAATAAGTCATGTGCTCGAAAATTAGTGGAAGTGTGGGAAGAATAAGTCATGTGCTCAAAAATTGGTGGAAGTGTGTGAGGAATGAGCCATGTGCTTTTTAAAATGAGTTAGATAATTTTAATTAAAAATTATAGTTATTTATTTTCATGTGACCTTGGTGAGGTGGCACAAAAAGTTGTAGAAATGTGCTCTAATTCCTAATCGGATTTAGTGAAGTTTAATTAAATAAAACAAGTTTAGGGAACCTTGTTTATTTCATTAATTTAGAAGAATATGTTTTTAGATTTGGAGAATTAAAGAAGGGTGAACAATATAAATAAATTGAGAATTTATTTATACGAAGTTGAAATATTAATCAAATAGCTAGTATTTAATTAATTAAAGGTGATGACCATTTTCAGGTGCATACAGTGGAAAGCTAAGAATCTCCTTTAAAAACCCTTTTTTTTTCATCAATTTTGGGTAAAAAAAAGTCATCAACCACATACCCTACACATACCTATCATATCACCACTTTTTGGCCCATCATGATCCCGCACATATTCGTAGGAAAAGTTGTAGTAGATTCATGAAGAACTCATAATATGGTGTCTAATGAAATGGTAGATAAGTTTAACTTAGACAAAATTCCTGATGAAACACCCTACAAGGTGTCTTGGTGAAATGATGATAAGTCCATTTTGGTTAGTGAACAAGCTTTAGTTGAGTTTCAAATTGGTGGCTATAACAATAAAGTTCTTTGTGATGTTTTGCTAATGAGTTGTCATATATTACATGGGAGACCATGGTAGTTTGATAGACATGCCATTTATGATGGGAGAGCCAATACATACCAAATTGAGAAGGATGGGAATGCTTTTACATTGACTACATTGGTTGAAGATGTGAAGGAGAAAGGTAAGGTAACACAAGTGATCATGATGGGTTAGAAGGAGTTCATAAAGTTTGAGGAGAATAAAATCAAAGTGTGCGGCTATTGCAAAGGTTGAAAATGCTAGTATAGTCATTTTAAAGAGTGATTCAATCTTGGAAAGAAATGATGAAGAGTTGTTGATAAGCACAGGTCAAGAGAAGAAGCCAAATAAAGACCTAAAGAAGGTCAAGGGTGCATTAGTTGTAGGAGTGCAAGATTGCTTAGACAATCATGATAAGATCTTGATAGGGGTAGTGTTTTTTCCATTTGGTATCAAGAGCAGTTAGAGGACAACCTAATACTGTCAGGACAATTATTTAGAAAACTAATAAGACAAAGGTTGTTGGGGCAAAGAATCCGATGGCAGAGACAAAAGAAAAAGATGGAATGCAATGTGGTGAAAGGCAGGGCCAAAGGCAAGATTTTGAGTATGCAATGAGAGGGAAAGGGTGGACAGTCAAGGACAAATATGGACAAATATTGTTTGCAGGTAGTAAAGGTATTGTTGTAGATATGAAGATAGAATTAACTTTAGTTTCAAATGCAAAGACAGGTAGGTAACCTTCATCAAGTGGAGGATAGTATTTTCAAGGAAAGAGCCAATCCAAACAAAGAGAAAATGCATGGATGTAGTACCTAGTATAGTGGAAGGAATCACCACATGAAGGAATAATTTAAGGTCAAAGAAATGTTGGGAAGAAGAATGATCTACAACAATGCATCTCCAAGGGAGTTGGAACCTTTTTTAGGCCGGGTGTATGGTGCAAGGGCACCAAGTTCAAATTGTGTAAATAAGGTCAAGTGTTTAGGTTAGGTGCTTTTGAGTCTTTTGTGGTGCCAATAAGGTCATAATAGACCATATAATATGTAATTTGAGTCATTTGGTTGATTTGAGAGTTTATTGTGCAAAAATTGTAAAGTTGTCAAAGTGAAAAAGTGCAAAAATGCAACTTTAGGGAAGTCCAATGGTCATTGGAAGTTTAAATGTTAGTTGGGTCAGTTGATTAGTTGGTTTCTAGGAAGAGTTTAAATATGCTTGGCATATCGTTGTAAACTCTCTTGGAAAGTTTTGGTGAAGAAAATCAATCAAGAAGCTCTCATTTTCTGTGTTTTATCTGGTAAATTGCCATTGCATACTTTTGTTCTTTCCCGTACCATTAGTTTTTTATCCAACGTGCCTGTGATTTGTTGGATACATGTGTTAACTTCACTTGTGCTTTGGATTGGATGGATTTCATTTAGTTTAGAGAATTTTATTGGCACATTTCTATAGGCGGGTTTTTACAGTCAAATTAGGGGTTTGTGATTAATTAAAATGAACTAAAGGCCCATTCCATTGATTGTATTTACTATGGCTTGGTGGAATGGGTCCAAAATAGTAGGGTCAGGTGTTAGAATGGTTTTGGAGAGCAGGGGAGGCCATTTGAGGGTTTGGGCATGATGCCCTAGTTGTCAAAATTGTGTATTTTGAGTGAAAGTTGATGATTAAGGGTTGGAAAAAGTGTTAAACTATTGGGGCAGCATATTTTAATGATTTATTAAGCATGTGAAGGAAATTTGAAGCATGTTTGATGTAGTGGTAAAGCGCAAAGGCGTTGATAAGTGGGATTTTCAATAAACCCCCTTTTAACTTGCTAAAATGGAGGGTTTGGTGGTTAGGTGTCTTGGAGGCCATTTCTTTGAGTAAAAGTTGTGGATTTTGATTTTTTATAGGCTGGTTTAAGACTTTCTAAGGTTTTTTGGGTTTGGAAGTGAGTTTAAGTGAGTGATGCTTTGTAAAAGTGGGCTAATTAAAGCCCTAAACAGTGTACCAATCAAGTTTTTGAGGTTATATTCCAAAGCAAGCACAAGGTATTTTGAGATATGTTGAAATTGAGGTAAATGGATATCTAAAATGCATTTTGGGTTTTGGGTTTGGTGAGTATTTTGTGAGATATGTGCAAATTTCACTGGTTGAATGGCTACAAGGGAAATTTGAAAGAATTGAGGAATAGGGAAGAGTTAGGGTTTTAAAGATTGGAAAGTTGTTTCAAAAGGCTTGAATTGTGTTTGGTTTGAAGTTTCCTCCCTTCTTTTCATCACTGTAGCAGAGTTTATGATTTAAGCTTATCGATCTAACCTTGTGATTTAAGCACAACAACTGTCTTTGAATTAAAGTTAAAATGATAGGAACCGATGGAATTTCAAAAATATTGCATGCTATGTTTCATTCCGACCTCTACCTTGTGTCAATCGGCCTTCCATGGTGTTGGAAATTTATGAGGGTTGGGGTTTTGGCCTTATTTACATGTAAAACCCTTGTGTTTGTTTTGCGCCCTGGTTGGGATCTATTCCGCTGTTACTTTTTGAGGGGTTCTAAAACAACTTATGCCCCATCGTTCAAATGTTTTATTTCCTTCGTGGGATTTTATTTTTCCTAAGTCTTGGTTGGCCCCGGATTTCATCGTTTAAAAAAAACTTATGTCGTTGTTTACCATCCGCCTAGTAATGTCCCCTCATCCTTTTAATAATTGTTTTATTTTGTAGAAGGTTCATTTTCGTGCTACCGTTGATCAATTGCCTTCAGATATCAATGGTTTCCCACCATTGCATGATCAGGAATTGCAGGATCTTTATTGATCGCGATATCACGGGCGAGTGCCACGTGCCCTTTCTGGGGGATCAAGTTTGCATGACCATTGATGTGATGTCATTTAATCTCAGTTGTTCCCCGCCATCCCGCGATGACCCCGCACTACTTTGAT
>VDFB02099026.1:0-17602 GCA_007258455.2 Sequoia sempervirens | reverse complement strand
CTATCCTCAGCAAGAATTCCATCCAAATCATGGCGAAGCGCCAGGGGGATAAATTCCCACTCCTCAATTCGCCAACCGTCGACATGCTCAGAAGCCCATTTGGCCAAGCAATCAGCAGCCCTATTCCATTCCCGCGGAATATGAACAAAAGTCACCACTTCCATCAACGAGCTAACCTGCAAAATTTGATGCACAATCTTAGCCAACTGCCAACTGACCCCCACCACTTTCCTCGCAATGAGCATATTGATCAAGACCTGGGAATCAGATTCACATATAACCCTTCTCCAGCCCAAAGCATGAGCCCTCTCAAAGGCACAAAGGATTGCCAATCCTTCCACAATGTTGATAGTCTTCAACCCCTCATGGACTGAAAAGAGGAAAATTACCAAGCCGGAAGAATCCCTGCCAATTCCCCCAATACCCGCAGGCCCAGGATTACCCCTGGAAGAGCCATCAGTATTGATCTTAAGAATTCCATCAGGAGGGAGTTGCCAACTACCAACCCTATGAATTTTTTGCTGCACCTTCCAGCCTCTCCTAACACAAGCAGAGTTCACAGACAACCCTTGAATCCCCAATCTCTCCACCACCTCAGCATCCCTTTTCTCTAAAGGAAAGCTCACAACACACTTAGCCTCCACCGTCTCCTGAATCATGCTCAAAATCCACTGCCAGACTTGCTGCACCAACTTCTTCTCTCCACGAAAAATACGACTATTCCGTTCCAGCCAAAGCTGCCACAGCATAAAGATAGGCCCCAAGTACCACACTTCTTGTAAGAAAGAAGTCCTAGAGGGAGGCCTACCCACACTATTCCAAAAATCAATCAAGGAGGAGGCATGAACACAGGGGCTCAACCAAACACCCCACCAAAAATGCCAAATCTGGATGGCAAAAGGACAGCGGAAAAACAAATGAGAAGACTCCTCCTCAGCAGCCCCACACAGAACACAGACAAAAGGGCCATGGAAACCCCTCTTCTGAATATTGTTCCAAGTCAAACACTTATTCCAGGTCAACATCCAGATAAAGCAATTACACTTTGGCCAGGAGAACTTGTTCCAGACCTTCTTCCACCACTGGACTTCCCCCCCTTCCACCCTGTGAGACACTAAAACCTTATAGCTAGAGGAAACAGTATAAACACCCATAGGATTAGGAGACCAGGCAAGCACATCTTCCTCCCGGAGAGAGCTACAATGTCGACTGGAAAGAATACCTTGCAGCGCAACACACTCCTCTTGCTGACCAACATCCGACCAAACATCAGGAGACTTCCATCTAGCCACCTCCAGCGACCCACAAGAAGAGAAGGATTTAAAGTCACTCACCTGTGACCAACCAGCCTCAAGAAACCTGTGGCAAAGAATCAAAAGATTAGGATACTGAGAGATGAGAGGAGGAAAGCCATCCTAAGAATCAGACCATAATTGAACCGTTGTCCCTTGCTTACAAATCCAAAATAAACCTTCCTTAATAAGAGAAGCTCCCTTTTTCAGAGTGCCCCAAATCACCAAACCCTTCCCCATAAGGGGGTAGCGAGGAATATCAGAGTGAGGAATCCCAGAGAAGTACTTTTGAGACAGAACCCTGGCCCAAATCTTATCCTGCTCAATGCACCATCGCCAATTCAGCTTTGCAGCCAACGCCACCCCAGTCAGAGCCGACTGTCGTAATCCAAGACCCCCATACTACTTTGGGCTACAGACAACCTCCCATCTAACCAAACTCCATTTAGAAGACACCAAACAACCTGCCCATAAGAACTGTCTAGCCATAGAATCCAACTCCTTAACAAAGCTCACTGGGGCAACCTGGAGCATGCATCTATAAATGGGCAAAGCCTGCACCACAAACTTGATCAACTGAACACACCCAGCAAAAGACAACCATCGATGAGTCCAGTGGTTAACTCTCACCCGAAAGTTGTCTAAAATATTCTGCCAAGACCCTCTGGGCAATCGCCTATCCGAGATGGGGATACCGAGATAGGTCAAAGGAAGATTCCCAATCTGAAATCTCAAAGTCTGAGCAATCCTCTGTTGAATGGGCCTCGGAGTATTAAAAAAGAAGATGGAAGATTTATCTTCATTAATCAGCTGTCCAGAGGCAATCAGGTAAACATCCAACACCCTACGGATATTAGCAGCTTCTCTCATAGTAGCCATTCCCATCAGAGCAGTGTCATCCACAAACTGCAGGTGAGACTGTGGAGGCAAGTCACCACCCCACCGCCAACCCAGGATCTGACCACCCTCCACATTTCTTCTAATCAACTGCCCCAACTCTTTAGCAAAGAGAAGAAACAAATATGGAGAGAGGGGATCTCCCTGACGCAGCCCTCTAGAAGCACCAAATAACTCAGAGTGCTCCCCATTAATAAGCACAGAGAAAGAAGCTGAAGTAACGCAACTCATAACCCACTGAATCCAATCATCCCTGAAACCAAAAACACTAAGAACCTTCCGAAGGAAGGACCACCTGACCCTGTCATAAGCCTTAGCCATATCCAACTTGATGAACATCACCTTCTCTTTGGAGCTGGCCATAGAATGAATGGTCTCAGTTGCAATAACAATCCCATCCAAAATTTGCCTACCCGCCACAAAACCACTATGCTCCTCAGAGACCAACTCTTTAAGTCCCTTTTTTAACCTGTCAGCAATTAACTTAGAGATAATTTTATAAATGACATTGCAAAGAGAAATGGGGCGGAATTGACTTAACCTATCAGCCCCCTCACACTTCGGAATGAGGGCCAGAAAGGTAGAATTTAAAGCCCTTAGCATTTGCTTATTCCGCTGAGATTCCTGAACCACTGCCAAAAGGTCCACTTTGATAATATCCTAGAACTCCTGGAAAAACTCAACTGGGAAGCCATCAGAACCAAGAGCTTTCCCTTTCTTCATCTGGAAAACAGTCCCCTCTAGCTCCTCCAATGTGATATCACTCATAAGAAGTTCATTCATTTCACGAGACACCAGAGGAGGGATACAAGAAAGGACCTGGGCTTCTTCAGGAGACCCCCCTTGCGAAACCTCCGTAAAAAGAGAGGAAAAATAATGCACCGCCTCTCCCAAAATTTCGGGAAAGGAAGAAAGCTGCTCACCTCGGTCATTCACCAACACCGAAATAGAATTTCCTTGCCTCCTGGCTTTTGTCGAATTAAAGAAAAAAGCAGTATTTTTATCTCCTTCCTGAAGCCACTCAATCCGAGCCTTTTGTTTCCAATACATTTCCTCCCGCAGCTCACACTCCTCTAGAGCTTTCAAAGCCCGAGCCTCTTCCTGAAGTAAATCTTCCGTCACCCCACCCTCCCTTATCAGTCTCGTGATACCATCCAATTCAGCCTGAGCTGCCGCCTTAGCATGAAAGATATTCCCAAAGCAATGACGATTCCACCGCTTGAGCTGATATTTCACATACTGAAGAAGTTTTGCAAAGGTGTACATTGCCGTACCAAAAGCAGGTCTACCCCTCCTCCACCAATCAGCCACGTATTCATACAGGGAATGGTCCCGCAACCACATAAGTTGAAATATGAAATAAGGAGAACGATGCACACGACAAGACACAATAGCCAACTTAATAGGCTAGTGGTCGGATCCTCTCCAATCCAAAATTTCAGAACAAGAAGACCACAAACCACCGATCCAGTAACAGGAAACCAGGAAGCGATCCAATCTTTCAGCAATATAGTTAACCCCAGCCCTGCGATTGTTCCAAGTAAACTGACCATTACTAGGTTTAATATCAACTAAATTCAAAGCATCAATGTTATCACAGAGGAGCAGCGCGGAGGGCTCTAGCCTTGCAGTACCACCACGCTTTTCAGCCAGCTCCGTGATAGCATTAAAATCTCCAGCCAGAATCCAAGGATGGAAAGGAGCCAAACTGTGAACAAACCCGATATGGGACCACATAGACTGCTTACCCCAGAGATCAATAGGCGCATAGATATTAGAAAGGAGAATAATCTCCCCCGTCTCAAAGCTAGAAGCAATCAAAGACATAGCAAACTTAGAAGACAGCCACCAAAGAGGATGGATCTTCCGCGGGTTCCACAAACAAGCTATGCCCCCAGAAGACCCATGAGCACCAATGCACTGGCACTCCCCATTCCTCCACAACTTAGGAGCCAAACTAAACATAGTCTCCACTGATAGCTTGGTTTCCTGCAGAAAAAGAATATCAGGACCTTGATTTCTAACCAAATCATGAACAACTTTTTGTCTACGGCCGCTGTTCAAGCCCCTTACATTCCAAGATAAAACAATCATTTCAAGGGGCTCAAAAAATGAGAATCAAGAGTCTTAACCGACCCTGACTCCACCAAAGTTTCCCCCATCAACTTGATCTTTTCTAAATCCTTCTTTCTACCCAGTTTGGCAGATTTCTCCGTCCCAACTTTCTTAAGATCTCTCTGCAAAATGCCCAACTGAGGAGAAGGCTTGTTGCTCCTAGCTGCCACCGAACTTATAGTTCAACCAGGATGAGAAGAATCCCCACCACCTGACGGTGCTTCGGTAGAAAGAACCGGCACCTTTGCAACCACTAACTGTTGGTCCGAAACCACATGCAAAGAAGCAACACCCGGTGGCACCACAGAGGCTTCCGAGATATTGCCCACCAGATCTGAACCCACAACCTCCTGCTCCAGACTCACCAAACCCGGGTTCACTTCCTGCTGGCTGAGATCATCCAAAACTTCAAACCTATTAAAAGTATCCTCCTCCTGGCTTTCCTTTAAGGGCCTCTTCTGACCCCGGTTCCTGCTGCGAGCCTTGACCTGAACAAAACCATAAGCACCAACCACCTCACCAAAGGCAAGGCCCTTCCCCTTATCAGCCGCAGAGGGGTTGTGAGGAGGTTGTGCAGATTGAGATTCCATCGGCTTATATATGGGACATTTGCGTTGCAAATGACCATATTCATGACACAGGCGACAACGAAAAGGGAGAGTCTCGTAGTCCAATTGTTGCACCCAAGAGAAGGATCTCGCACACATATCCACAGCATCGGGCAAAGGCTTACTAAGATCAATTTCAACACAAATATGAGCAAAGGTCATTACCTTTTTACCCAGTGTTTGCAGCGAAGACCCCACTGGTATTCCAAGCAACGAAGCCAATAGGTACAAAGTATCCTCCCGACAACACTCCACCAGAAACCGAGGCAGACGAACCCACACCAGAACATGATTAGGCAGCACCTCCGACGGGATAAAGCCCGCATGCCAAGGTTTGATAAACAGCCCCACTTGGTTATGGAAATAAGGGCCTCCCTCAAAGACCCTATTACGATCAGCGATACAGTTAAAGGTAACCATAAAGTAACTATTGGCCAGCAGCATGATCTCCATTTCTCCCTCAGGTGCCCAAGTCCTTTGGGCCCAAGATTCCAAAAATTGCAGTGAAACCCTCATCCCCAAAAACTTGCAATACAATGAGTGGTTCGTATAATAATCAACATCCTCAGCAATCATCTCAGTCGGGATCACCAATTTAGGCCTCTCCAGGCAGCGCTCGAGACAACCGTTAATCTTTTTGAGCTTCGAACCATTAGACGAACCCGCACCTACAAACCCTGAATCCGAAGCAAAAAGATTATTATCAAAGGACTTCATCCCTGGGTTAGGAGACTTAGACCCAAATGCCGCACGAAAATCCATCTCGGGGGAAGCCCCAGAAGCCTCACCCCCATGCAAAGACATCAACCCCTAAACGGGCCTGCAAGAACACAACCCAACAAAGGTGGGGAAACCCCACACCACCACACTCGCCCACCCTTCACACACACACCAACCAGCCAAACCCTACCACACCCACGCCAAACAAAGGAGGCAGCAGCAGAGAAGAGCCCCGTGCGCCCCAAGACAGCAAAGCCCCACTCCCACTCGAGCCAGCCCAAGCCCACCACACAGCGAAAGCTCGAAGCACAAAGGCACCGAAGACAAGCAGGAGAAACGCCCACGCAGGAAGGAAAACTCGGAGAAGAACGCAACCACACAAACAAACACAAAGCAAAAAGCAGCCCCCTTGATGCCCAGAATCCACCCCTCTACGCACGATAGACCTGGAGCAACACGAGCTAGGGCTCTGCTCTAGTCTCGCCCTAAAAATTGAGACCAACACCATCACATGAATTTTTTCTAATCGCTCATATTATATTAATATATTATTATAATATAATTAATACATTATATTATATTATAATGTGATATATTACAATATAATATAATTATATACACATATTATATTCTATATATTAATTACCCTATTTTCTGCTATGCGTTGAAAGGCAAGAAAACAACTCATATATCTGTTTGTCAGTGTATTTGATTTCCAAAATCACCCACTAATCAGAGGTATGTTAGATTTTTAATGTTTTTAAAATTTTATTTTTGCATTATTTTTGAAGAATTTTAGTACAAAAATAGGTTTTTGAATATGCATATTAGTTTGCATTAAAAAAATTCTTAATTTTTAAAAATTTCAACATCAAATAGGTTTAACAATGGCTGAGAATCCCAACCCTGGTCCAGATGTAAACCCTGCGTAGTCAAATCCTCCTCCACCACCAAATTCTCCATTACAAAACGTACCCACTATCCATGAAGCTATTAGTGGAAATTTAAATGAATTGAGAAACATATGTTGGATATACGAGACACACCCTCACCTCTTTGATATGAAAATCACATTAGAAACAATAATTTCCAATGTTGAAACTCTCACAAACCAACATATTAGGTTTGCAGAGTGGCGAGAGTCTAAGAGGCAATATTATGCCAATGGCTGACCGTATGATGAAGTGAGGGAACTTGACATTACGAAATCCCAATAAGCACAACTATTTATCAATCCCAAAATTGGACAACCTGTAGATGTGCAAAAGCATAAATATTCAATTAAATGGTGCACACATTGAGGTATCCTAGATAATTTTTGGCAACGTTGGTGGATGGTTTTTGATAAACCACCCAACAACAATCTTGATGTCCCACAATATTTTTTGCGAAAACTATATGCTGAGTTTGTCCTAGGTAAGCATGCCAACTACTTTGATATGCGGCATTTCCAAGGTGTGGGTAGAGGAATGCCTCAAGATAGACCCAAGGCACATCGAGTAACCCCACTTCTTCCCGCTCCACCTATTGCTTCCCCACCCTGAATACCTTACCCAAAGATTGTTGCAGATGTAGGCAATCAAAGTATTTTGGCCGTACATGCTTTGAGTGACCATTTGATCACACAAAGCCCACATTTTATGCTACTGCATGATAGTGATGCACTTGTTGCATTAGCTGCTACTGGTATACCCTCCTCTTCACCGCATATTTGTGTGCCCCATTACTGCATTATGTGCCACCGTATATGTTTGGGTCCTCTTTGACATTCCACTAAGGCTCCAATGGACACATCCGACTATTAGATCCATCATATGTTAGATGTAGGAGATGAGAGAGAACGAAGCAAAGCATTTCCAAGAGAGACATCAGATGCAAGAGATGATGTGGATGCACTGGTAAGACTTAAAGTAATTTCATAGTGCATTTTATCTTTTCTCTCATATTTTGAATAAGAGATATTAGTACTAATATGTATTTATGTGCTAGAATATTTAACAGTTGTTGACAAAGGATCAAATTCATAGGTCCAGGAGGCTACTCAATCGACCATTTCATTTGGCCTAGAGAGTCAGTATATGGTATCATTTAAATTGTTATTTAGATGTTAATTTTTGAAAGATCTATTATGATTAAATACATGTACATAGATTGATAGTCTAATGTATTCTTGTCTTTTTATGCAACAATCTGGTACTTTTGTAGTCATGATGACTACTTCTGACACATTGGAAGAAGCATCACAATAGGTATATGCTTTTTTATATTCTCAACATTATGATTATATGTACATGTGCATATAAATTGTCTTACCTTGTCATTTTTTATATATGAAACTATCTTAGCTGGTTCATCCATCATGAGCCTATCTACAACAAGAGTGCAAGCATCCCAAGAGGTATGTGTTTATTTTGTATTGCAGATATATATGTTTAGATAGGATTAGATATATGTTTAGTAAATATGATTATTTGTCAACAATTATATATTAATTTGTATCAATTTTATTTTACTTGCTATAATCCTCTGCCCAATTTAGCAATGCGACGAATCCAGGACCATTTCGATATACTAGGACTCCTGATCGTCCTACAGGACAATCATATGTAGAACGTCTTGCAAAAAAAATAGCAAGAATTGAGGTAATCAAGAATTCCATTTTAGATATATTATAGTTTACTATAGTGATTTTGATGTTAATTTGACAATTCTAAATTATAGTATATAAGTTTCTATTTAGTAGTCTATCTTATCAACTATTGGTCCATAATTAATCTAATTTGTGATTTGAATTGTTATTGTTTAGGCAACTTCAAAGCCAACAAATACTTCGAGGAGGATCAATTTTGAAGATCTAGCAAAAGATTAGGATTTGCTAGATATTGATACATTTAAGGATTGATAGATATTGAGATGGCATATATGCCACATTTTATAAAACTTGTTTTGAGTAGGCATATATGCCAAATTTGTATATACACAAACATAATTATTCTACAATTTGATATAAAAGAATTGATATTCGATCTAATTTGTTCCTCGCGTGCATGTATTTATACTTTGAAACTTAAAATTGGAATGCATAATTAGTTTAGGATGGTTTAAAGTTATGATCAAAAACATGTTATAGATTAACAAAATTGCATTTTAATAGAACTTATGAATTAAAATTGGTAATCCATCTATGTTAGTGTTAAACTTGGTTGCCTTTGGCAACTTCACCAAATTTTATGACCGTTTATCTAATGTTATCACCAAATTTTATCACCACTTTTCGAATGTTGATCTCATAGTTGTTATGTGAAATCTCTAGGTCAAATTTGGTATTCTAGATGTTGTTGAACACTCAATTTAACATCAATAACACTCAAAAGTATAGTAATACATTAGAATAGTAATAAAATATAACTTAATACATTAGAATTCTGTACTAAACAGGCTCAAATAACTCCTCTACAAAATGATACATGTGATTTAAAGCTCTCTTGAATGAATTTATATTTGACATTTTTTAGTTTTAGGAACTCTTGTAATGAAGTGGGTAGCTGATTTTTTTTCAAAAGAAACTAAAATTAATGCAAAATGGTATGAGAAGCACTATGTAATGTTTATTGAGAAGGTAAATCTCATACTAACCATAGCCAAATTAAAAATAAAGTTGGTGTGAGATTATTCAATTGGAAGAATGATAAAATGTTTTTTAACTTTTCATATCTCTTCCAACCATTCACTTATTGTTTTTACATTTTCATATCACTTTTTTAGGAGGTATTTTTGTAGTGTATCAAATTAAGGTTCACATACATTAATTCAAGAGTTCATTCATAGACAAGTCTAAAGTATTCACCATTGCTCGACTATTAAGTAGTTTCCAACATGAACCAATGTAAGAATGTGTGAGTGATTTTGATGTGAAAATATATACTTGCATGACATTCATGAACATACATAAGTAGGTGCATACACATAATCATCAATACAACTAAGAATGACCATATAATTTTATCAATGTCCTCATGTACAAATACATCAATGCATCTTGCTACCAACTATCCTAGATACACAACTAATATGTTCCTAGACTGATACCCTCACTTTCTAATGTACATATCAAATCATTGCTACTATTAAAGACACATGCATTGCAATATTACAAGCCAATTGTTAAAAAATAGAAAAATCATTGAGTAAAAGTAATTGAACGATGAAAGCAACATGAACTCCAATGCTAGATGCATTTCCATTGAACCTTATGTCCTACTCAAAGCTTGTGTTGATAAATTCTTGCATATAAATATTAGGAAAGTATGGATTATAAGAAACATGAACAACAAAGTCAATTGATCATTCTTTGAAGTCAATAATGGTTAAAATTAAACATGAATATTGGAAAATGCAAAATTTGTTAATTTTTTAGTAATTATGATGAATGGAAAGCGTGAACATGTCAAGGTAGGCAGGTAAATACCAGGGAAGGTCTGACTTCGTTTTCCAAGTCACTCGATCGTTCTAGGGTGCTCATTCTGGGGTAGTCTCTTAAGAGCCCTAAAAGCCAAAAAATGTCTAACTTTGACAAAGTCGTTTGGAGAGCTTGTGGCATGTAGGAATGGTTTGTCTACACCTATAGGTGGCTATCGAATCCCTTCAAACCAAACTCTCTCGATTTGGGTCAAACCAACACTGTTTGTGTGTTCTAGTGTCAAATGCATTCTTGCAAAAGTTATTAGTGGAAAGCAATACAAAAATGGAAAGAAGTATTTTTTTTGTTATGTGCATAATGGAGCGAAGCCAACTGTACCAAAATGTCAAGGTGGATAGTACAAAACTATGAAATTCCTCCTTTTGTTTCCCAAGCCCCTCCGTGATCCTGGAGTGCACTAATTCGAGGTAGTCTTGAAAGTGCCGTAAGAGCAAATAATGCAAAATTGTCAAGTTTTGGGTTATTTTGATGAATGGGTAGCGTGAAGACATCGAGGTAGGTAGGTAAATACTAGGGAAGGTCTGACCTTATTTCCCATGTCACTTGATCATTCTGGGGTGCTCTTTTCAATGTAGTGTCTTAAGAGCCTTAAGAGCAAAAAATACAAAATTTGTACAATTTATAGTAATTTTAATGAATGGGAAGCACAAAAACATTGAGGTAGGTAGGTAAATACCAAGGAAGGTCTGAATTTGTTTCCCAAGTCACCTGATTGTTCTAGGGTGCACTTTTCGGGGTAGTGTCCTAAGAGCCTTAAGAGCAAAAAATGAAAAATTTATAGTAATTTTGAGGAATGGGTAGTATGGACATGCCAAGGTAGGTAGGTAAATACTAGGGAAGGTCTGAATTCATTTCCCAAATCACCCAATCATTCTAGGGTGCTCTTTTCAAGGTAGTCTCTTAAAAGCCCTAAAAGCCAAAAATTATCAAACTTTGACAAAGTCGTTTCGGGAGCTCGTGACACGTAGGAATGCTTTGTTTACACCTACAGGTGGATATCAAATCCCTTCAAACCAACCTCTCTCAGTTTGGGTCAACTCAACACCGTTTGTGTGTTCTAGAGTCAAATGCATTCTTGCAAAAATGGAAAGAAGCATTAGATGAAGATGATAAGGTGACATTAGACCCCCCTTTGCTAAAGGATCATCACAATGAGGATAAATATTTTGAGGTTATGTAAATTTATATCCCTCGAGTCCTCCTACAAGTCCTCTAATTATTGGACCTCCCAAGTCATCTCCTAACCCACTTTTTACCATCTATCCACCCTCACATCAACCTCAAGTGAAAAAAAAACTTGTGCTTATCATAGGACCACATAAAAAGCAACCATTATCCCTAGGAGATGTCTGGAATTTTACAATGCAACTTGATAGTAACAATGTTTCACAACAACCGAGTTATAATACTGTTTCTCACACATATAACGCAAGGAACAATAGGTAAACACAAACCATTCTTAATTCATTACCATTACCTCAACCTATCTTGCTTAGTGCTCCTCGTTTTCCCTTCCATAGTGGAAAGGAGTATGATCTTGTTGAACAACTTAAAAATGCTCCCGCTAAGATATTCTTATGGGATCTTATTCAAGCCTCACCTGATTATCATAAGATGCTTCAAAGTTCTTTACAACAAATTTTTATCCCTCCTAATGTGCAACCAAATGATGTAGCAAACCTAATTCAAGGAATGAATTCAATTAATATAGACATTGTTTTTGATCAAAGTGAGTTACCTCCTTTGGAAGTGTAAAAACAACATAAAGCTTTCATGATAGTAGCTGTCATTAATAGGCGTAGGATAAAGAGAACCCTTGTTCACAATGGCTCAACCCTTAACATGTGTAGCATAAACCTTTTGGATAGGCTTGGAATGGATAAGAGCAAGATTGAACCTGCTTCTTTATCCATTCATGGGTTTGATAACATAAGAAGACAGCTACTTGGTGTGATCACATTACCTATTACAGTTGGAAAGGCCACATTGCAAACTCCTGTCCATGTTATACCTCAAGATATTTTGTATAATATTATTTTGGGTAGACCATGGATTCATGAAATGCATGCAATGTCTCCAACTCTTCATCGTATAATGAAATATATCTACAACAATAAAGTGTACATAATCAAGGCCGACCCTGAACCCAAAAGTTGTTTGCACACTAAGAAAGGCAACACATTTCCTTTAAAAATGTTGATACTAACTTCACAAGTAGAACCCGTGCAAGAGGAACAAAAAGAGAACAATATTGAAAAATTCACAAAGTTATTAGAGGATGATTGGGGTTCCTTAGATTTTACACCTACATTCATGGGAGAAAAAAGAGAAAATAACCAATGGTAATGTCAACAAAAAATTCAGAAGAACCTTTGAAAGCATCTAATTCAACCACTTTAGAAGAAGAAGCAAATAAAACAACAAAATTTGATGAAGTTGATTATGAACAACCACCAAATCGAAAAGAAATGGAAAATTTTTATGGACGAGGTTATGAACTCTTGAAACAACTTGGTTATAGTGGAAAAGGATGTGGTGCTAGAGAACAAGGTATCTGTGTCCCTATAGATCCTAAACACAAGAAATCACTAGTGGTCTTGGTTATTGTCCTCAAAAGAAACAAAAGCATCAAAAACTTTCACTCAATACCAACACTATTACAAAAGATTCTTCTAAGACAACTTTAACCTTGGTGCATCCCTAACTAATAGAAACAACTAGTGGTCTTGGTTATCCCTCGAAGAAACACAAAAGAATCAAAGAATCTTTCACTTAATATCAATTTCATCACGCAAAACACTCCTAGGACATCTTCAACACATGTCTTAGTAATGATTAGGGTTCATTAGATTTTACACCCTCCTTTAAGGAGAGTACAAAATCTACAATCTCACTACAACAAATCCCTATGATTTTCCATTTTTGGCTTCCACCCACTATTTTAATGTATTTTTGAAAAACGCCAACGCCATTTATCTGGATGGTTTTATTTTGGCGTTTATTTGCCGATCGGATAAGTCGCTAATTTAGGTGCTAATTGTGCCAAAATTAGCCACTTTAGTGCCAATATTGGCTTCGAGTGTGGCACGCGTTAGCACCGCCTTTGGCTCCAAGTTTAGCTTTTTAGTGCCACTTTTAGCTTCAACTTTAGCTTCGGTTTAGTTTCAAGTTTGCTAGTTTAGACACCCCTATGTTGAAGAGACTTATTTATATATCTCATCGGTGATCTAAAATAGTGAAATGTCAACAAGATACGGGCATATCGAGGAGAGAATCACTTATGCCACATCGAAAAGGTATATCTACAAGTGCTCGGAAAAACACAACTCTTGGATATAATGAAGTAATGTCGATGAGACATTGAGATATTGGTAAGAAAAATAAGATTATCTCATCGACACTCTTCAAGTAATGATCAAAAGCATACACTGCTAGACTGCCGTGAAGGTGAGCAACATATGTGGTAGAGCGGTATACACCACAACCCTGCAACAAGAAGCCTTGAGCAAGGCGGTAGAGCAGTAAACAACTGAAGGGAAGGGAAAAACACCGCCATACCACAACGATAATCACAAGTCTCCCTGACATGAAAAATTTACACCGATATATAAAGAAATATCGCCGAAGGAAAATATTGATGAGACAGTGGCATATAGGCAAGATATATTAACTTGTCTCATCGACACCGATAACCAACATCAGAGGAACATAAGATCTAATGTCGATGAGACATTGAGATACTGGTAAGACAAATAAGACTGTCTCATTGACACTCATCAAGTAATGATCAAAATCATACACCGCTATACTGCCGGGAAGGTGAGCAACATATGCGGTAGAGCGGTATACACTGCAACCCCGCAACTAGAAGCCTTGAGCAAGGGAAAAAAACCACCATACCGCAGTGGGTATAATAAGAGATAGTGGTAGTATGATAATCGTGGCATCATTACAATTGACAACACTAAATGCAACAAATCACATCAGTCACAATCCATTTGAATATAGCTCGCCAAAATACTCTAAAACTCTAATAAACATACTCTAAAAATTTCGTCGAAATATTATTTTCAGGAATAGCCTGCCAAAATGGAGTTTTCATTTTAATAAACATACAATAAAACCTTTGTTGAAACCTATTTTCAGGCGTAGCCTGCCAAAATAGAGAAGTGTTTCAGTAAAGAATGACAGAGAATGGTAAGGAGATGTGTGTGATAGGAGGCATAGGATTCATTGCTGTTTATCTCATTCCTGCTCTGATCAACAAGGGTTACAATGTTCATGCTACTATTTGTAATCCAGGTATTTAAATGACGTATGTTTGCATAATATCAAATTCCTTCAGATTCTTTTGAAGTATCAATGTATCGTATATAGGGTTTAGAATGACTTCTTTTAATTTAAAAAAATAAATCAGATGCTTTTGAAGTATCAATGTATCCTATATAGGGTCAAACCTATGTGCCAAGTTTAGCTAACTTCAAACCTATCAGTACATCAGTAGTCTGAGCGTTTGGATCACTTAGATCAACTTTCCCTCACTCTACTCTATCAATCTACTTCTGCAACTAGGGCTCAGCCGTGGAACACCATTTCTGTAGAACCTTGAGGTAAGTCACTTGTCGTGGTTTCATTAAGAGGTTTTGGATATGCTTGTGCACTCTGAAAAATATAGGTTTATATGATTTTCTAAATACTTTCTTTTAAATCTGCAAACCCTAGAAATGAGCGCTTCCACTGCTTTTAGCTACATCCAAAGTAGGGAAGCCCCGATTGATGAGGAAGAAAGAGTTGATAAGGGGCATAGGCCGTTTTCCCAGAACAAGAGAGAGGAGAGTTTGCTTAAAAATCGCAGGGAAGGAATGCAAGGCCCTCTACAGAACAATGTAAGCTATTCTCATACAAAGCAAACCTTTTTAATTTTACTAAATTCAGTTTTGATATGTTTGTTAATTTGGGTTTGGAGTTTCTTGATTTCAAACCCCAATTGATGGGTATTTGATGCTTTTGATGGGGTTTAATTCTTCATCTATTAAGAATGAATGTTGAGGGATGGGCCGACCAGTAAAGCCATAAAGAACAAATGGAATTAAGGATATGAAGATTTCTTATATTTTTTAAAGAGTTAAATCCCATCGAAACTGCAGTTGGTTTTTTGTTGGGTATGTAGAGAATCTAGCATTTATGTATCTGTTGCTCTTAATTTAAGCTGGGTATGCTCTGGATCGATTAAGTGATTGTTTTCTTTCATCTTTTGAATTAAGCAAATGCTAAATTTTGTTCAATATATTAATGTTCATATTCTTAAAACAGTTGGAATCAACATTTGAATTTGCACGCATATATTGGAAGCTATATTTCCACAACTTTGTCTTCTCAATGAAATCAAGCAACCTTGTAATCATGGTCTAGGCATACCGTTTTCTTGTTACGGAGATGAATGTCTTAGGATAGGATTATCCATTGCATTTGGGAGTTACTGAAGCTTGTGAAGGTGAAGATGGGTGAATGAAATCTACAATTGGCATTGGACCACTTTTAGAGGTTTCTTTTAATGATTCTCTTCCTCATTTCCATGTCAAGATATGCCAAAATTTTCTGTACCTTACCATTTGCATAAGCTAATAGCTTTCATTTTTCTATGCAAGATGGTATGACTGATAAAATTTGGGTTACCCTTACAAAACCTCCACAAGAGGAGATAGATCCATGTAGAAGACTTGAAAATCTTGGGATGCAAGCTGTCAAGCTTGAGAAAGGAGTGGTAAGCTTGCACCTAGCTTCTTTGTACATGTATGGAGCTCATGTGGTTTTGAATGTTCTTTTTTATTTTGAATTTGGTAGTGATATTTTAGAAACTGTTCTTTTGATAGGCTCCTTTTGAGGAGAAGCACCGCCACTACTTCGATTTCCAATAGAGAACCAATCAACTTCCCATACAAAAGGAGCTGTGTTATATATTATTCTTGCAAGATTTCTTTTTGCACAACTCTTTATGCTTCCCTTTCCTAGGTATTTGATATTCTCAGTTTCAAATTACATGGGAGTTTATTTTTCTATGGTGGAAGTCTTCTTTATTTTTTTCCTTTTGTGCTTCTACTCAGCCAATGTCTCAAGTAAAACAATTTCATGTTGTTTGAACTTTTTAGTTGGTTCATTAAATTCTATCATTCTTATTTTCTAGCCGTTTGAATTCTTGACATTGGATCTTAGAGAGGTTCAAATTCTAAATTGAACAAGTCTTGATGTTAAATTTTTTTTATATTTTGTTTCCATGTCTATTTCTACAGCCACCTCAATTAATTTCAGCACATTACATCTCTACATTATGCAGGATTCCCGAATTATTAACATGAAATCAACTTGGATTACAGGAGCAATGTTTGTTGGTGTGGACATAGTTTATGTGAAGAAGAGCATCAAAATTATGATGGTGTGTTGTTTTTCTTTTGCAAATGGTGGTGTATAATATTTGTATCTAGAAAGTTTGTTTTCTCCTTGAAAGTGCTTTTTCTCACAGATTGCTATATTTGGCTACCCTTTATTTTGGTAATTGGAATGAGGATACTAAAGTTCACTGTTTGGAGCATACACTACTCTGCTCT
The DNA here is from genome assembly GCA_007258455.2 of Sequoia sempervirens. NCBI lineage: Eukaryota > Viridiplantae > Streptophyta > Pinopsida > Cupressales > Cupressaceae > Sequoia > Sequoia sempervirens. The sequence goes on along the minus strand of VDFB02099026.1, from coordinate 885 downwards.
TAATATTTGGCTACCCTTGACATTGTTTAGTTCATATTCTTGTAATTGGACTGAAGATAATAAAGTTCACTGTTTGGAGGTATACTTATGTGCTCTTAATATGTTGCAGAAATCTACTTACATATTTAGATTAAGTTAATTTTTTATTTCATAAATATTCTTTTTAAATTAAGTCATGCTTAACAACTTCAATGGATGTTCTATAGAATGTGTTGACAAATATGTGGTATTTTATTCAATCTATAGGGATACACCATACCTAACAAGTTGGATATCATAGTTTATCTAATTTTCAACTAATACCTCTACCCTTGGCTTGAGAAAGACCTAGGATAGGGCTATGAGGTGGATGTCGTGCGCCATGAGATCTGTGAGATGCTCTATGATGAGATTGAAGCTTTTCTCACTCAACTGAAGAGTATCTTGCAAATGGTAAATGACTATTAGTATAGCATACTTTCAATCTCTTATACCTATGATCCATCCAGTAGACATCTATGTTTTTGGGTATGAAAAAAATCCACTCATTACATTCCTTTTATTTTATCAACGTGACAACATAGTCTTCACTTTATAGGCAATCCCTTTTTCTAGGTACCCAGAGGTGATCATGTTAGGCCTTTATTATTAACAGCACTATGGTGATTCCTCCTTTGGCTGGAATGTTTCGCTAGTCATTGGGTTTGCTTGGAAGTGGCCCTTGTAGTTGGCATTAAAGTCAGTACCTGCAACATTGAAAATTATCCTTATATAAGAATTCCCTCCATCTTGTTGGCTTGTAACACTCTTGATGGTGGCTACATGAAATATGATTCTAATTCCTCTTCTACATCAAAGGGTTCATATCCTTGATCTAGCTCTTCTGAATTATCATAATCAGAATCA
>VDFB02099025.1:0-48737 GCA_007258455.2 Sequoia sempervirens | reverse complement strand
AAGGAGAGGTAAGAGGATGGATTAAGGGGATTTAATAGGATGGGTTTAGTGGAGATGTACATGATCCTTGACTTTAACTCGTGAGAAAATTAATTATAATTAGGAGATGACTTAAGGGGAGGTAAGAGGATGGCTTAAGGGCAGCTAAGAGGATGACTTAAGGAGATGTAAGAGGATGGATTAAGGGCAGCTAAGAGGATGAATTAAGGGGACATAAGAGGATTTCTTAAGGGGAGCTAAGAGGATGACTTAAGGGGATGTAAGAGGATATATTAAGGGGAGATAAATGAGAGATGACTCAAATTATCTGTCATGTGAGAAAATTAGTTCTATAATTAGCAGATGGATTAAGGGGAGCTAAGAGGATGAATTGAGGGGACATGCAATCACTTATAAAAAAATTAGGGAATGATAGTAAATTAATTAATTATATACTCATTATCTATTAAATATATACAACTAGGGGTGACCCTTTGGTGAAAGGGTGGGGCTTCTTGCCCGTAGAGTCAACAGCCTAGGTTCAAACCTCGCGGGGTCGCTCTCTACCACGTCAACAATGGAGTTTTTCGTTTACCCCCGTATTAAGGGGAGGCTCCTTGGTGAACTAGTGGGGCTTCTTTCTTGTAGTGCCAACAACCAAGGCCCAAACTTTAATATTAATTTTGGGGCGGTAGGCCTAGCTCGACTGGCTAAAGCATCCTGTTGCATTCAAGAGGTCACGAGGTCTAGTCTTCCCACCATCCCCATGGTATTGAAAGGCGTGTCACGCCAACGTCACTAGTCACGTGGAAAAATTTTACTAGGCATACTACAATTAATAAGGAGTGGCTACCCGATTTTGATTCCTACAGTCTAAAAAAAATTTAAATATATACAACTATATACATACCTGTAAATTTATTCCATTGTACCATTTGCATCCTCTTTTTGTAATGCGTCTATAACTATATCATGTTCTTCCATAGAAATTTTCCATAACTCTTTATTAGCAAGTCTCCTTTGATATCTAACTAGTTTTATATTTGTTGCCACAAACAAATGTGAGTAGTGTATAATGTTCTTATCTTTCATAATCTTCAAATGTAGGAAAACCATGATTTCTTGTTAGATATTTCCATATTCAAGTGCCAACAACCATAAAACCTGTTGGATACTCATATTTAACATCATTTATTCTAGGATGTAACAAATTTTGTTTTGTCTCAACACATTGAGCCAAGCAATACAATGTTTCCTCTTCATTTCCCTCAGGTGCAACAACATATACATGTCCTACAAAAAAAAAAATTAATTCAATAAAGTGTGACATATACTTCACATAAATACATGCATACATATATAAGTATATATTATAAAATAATGTAATGAAACAAAATATTGAATTAAAGTACCTTCATGCACAAGGTTTGAAATGCTATCATAGTCATCTTATGCAAACACTTGATTATCATCGTCAATTTCTATTTCATGTTGATCATATGTTTGTGTAGGTTTCAAGGGTCTTTGTTTCCATTACTCAACCCATTCTATATTTTCACATGCTTCCCAATCACTTGCAATACAAAATTGACAAAAAAAGGCAAGCTCCCTAGTCCATATAGTCAACGTGATTGCATTTGAACTCTTAATTGAATGTTATTTTGTTTATCTACTAATTGTCTCACAATCTTGAGAAAGAATATTATCTTCTTCAACTAACCAAAAGCATCATCAAATTGTAGAGTTCTCACTTGATCCCATAGATAATTTTTCATTATGCCAATCCACAATGCACATGCATCTCTAAATTTTAATACATCCTCAAGTTTAAGTTTCTATCTAGCAAGAGCTCTTTTTCACACATCCTCTAGATCCATCATGTTCTCCTTTACCATGTCCAGCTTAAAAAAAACTCCACATATGTTGCATGTTTTTTCCTTTGTGGTCCCTACATAGCCAATAAAACATGCAAGAATTTTTGAATTGTCCTATATAGTTATCTAGCCATATGAGATGTTTTTCCATCTGGATTTCTCTTTCCTTTAAATTTTTATTAAATGTATTGAGACAATAGTGCACAAACTCTAATGAGTGTAACCGGTTATCACTCAAATAGAAATGGTACTCCCTCAAAAAAAAAATATTATCTTGTATACTATCATTTTCATGTTTGTATAAAATATGAACAAATATGGCCACCTGCACTGAATTATAATTCTAAAATTGAATTTCCTCTTGTGGAGCAGGAGTATAGTTTTTTGCAAAGTTAACCAATGATAGTATAGTTCCAATTAGAAATGTGTTTTTACATGTGCAAAATTGTCCATCAAGCTACCAATCATATTGGGAGTTTTTCACATATTTGGATACAATATTATCCTTAAATTATCTTATGAATTCATGCACACAATTTTTTTGTGACTAACTCATAATGCTTTCCAATTTTTCCATCCTTTAAAGATCATTCAACATCCTTGAATATTTTGACATCCAATATTTTTTTTCAAAATCGTATGAAATAATTTCATGCATACATTCTCCTAATAATGAAAGGTCACCACATCTATTGCATTGTCCAAAAACACATTATTTTGAATAAAATAAGTGTCCATTAGACGTTTCACAAAAAAACCTTCTATAAACTCCTTGATTGTTTGAGGTGGCATATTAATACCACATTCCTGCATAATTTTGTTAGTATGCAAAGTATAACGTATATATCAAAAAATATCATAATAATAACATAATTGCAAATAAGTTTTACAACAACAAGAGATTCATTATTTATTAATTTTCACATACCAAGGTTTACATTTCTCAAATAATCTTTGACTTATGGTAATATTTGGTAACATTGAATCATCTATTGTTTATATAATTCAATTTGAGTCATGTCTAATAGATGTTTTCGATGAGAATCATGAATTTTTGACCCCACTCTTAATTTTAAAACATCTCTGACATGTCAGACCTTGGGATTCTACCATTAAAACTCTAGCATTGGTTGATTGGGTCATTTTCAATACTTTCTCTTCTCTTTTCCACTCTTCTCAAAGTTTTGGGATTTATATTTAGAACTTCACTAGTCTTACTTATCATTCTTTTATTCGAAACTAACAACTAAATCAATTGTTATAGTTCGTCATGTTTCATTCCTATCTTTAGATCAAGTATTTTTTCCAATAGAATCAATAGCATTAGAAACACTAGAAATAACTTGTTTCACTGATTCATCTTTCTTTTTAAGTTTTAAAAAAATACTTCTTTTTTATTAATTTTTGTATTTTCAACATTTTTGAATCAATTGCATCATAAGTTGACATTGAAATCCTAGACTTTTTTTTATAAAAAATAGTTTATATAATCTATTTGCATGGATTCTCATTTGTCTCCTAGAAATCTTACCACGAATATTATCCAAGGCATTCATTTCAATTTAAAAAAAAAAAATCATTTTCACTCATACAAGGGATTTCATTCTCATTTTATATTTCCATTTTTTCAGTAGTAAAATTGATCTCAATATTGGAATATCCAACTTCTTTAAAATAACTAATATCAATATCATCAAAAGGTGGGTTTCAAGAAATACTTGGATTTGTTTCTATAGTCACATTTTCCATATTGTTGAACTCTTCCACAATCACCATTTCCACATTTGCATCATCTTCATTCACTAGGCATCATTGATGGTCTCTTGAATGTTCTTTTATTCAATAGTCATCGAAGTAAATACTTCAATATTCTTCATTTCTCTAATCTTTATTTTTTTCTCATTTTTGTTTTGCCTCCTCTCTATTTTATTTAATTTCTTTAGGTGTCATGAGCCTCCTTTTTTATTTTTTGACATTTATTTGATCTCATGATTACCAAACACTATTGATAAAAATAACAAATTATATTTAATCTATTTTTAAATTGATACCTCTTTGAAATTTCTAAAGTGCAAATAGATGCATATGCTTTGTTTAATATATTCTAGAGTACAATAGATGTGACTAATAAAACCATGTTAAGTTTGATTCCTATTTTTGAATAGCTTGTGTATTGAATTTCACTTCAAAATAGTTCCTTAATTGAATCCTTTTAAAACTTGAATATAATATGGCATGCCAATAGATTGTACAAGACACCTATAAATAAAAAATGCAAAAAATATCATTTTTGGGTTGTACATATAAAATAAAAAAGTTGTTGAGATATGGTCAATAGCATGTTTTACTTAAAATGGAAAATAACAAATATATTTGAAATGGGTACCCATTCTATATTTGAAACAGATACCCATTTTAAAATGGGTACTCGTTCATGTTTTTTAGAACGAGTACCTATTCTGGAAATTTTGAAATGTTGATCCACCTTTTAAGTTTATATTTAGGCTTGGGAAAGGCATGGTAACACGAGCCTTAGCCTTGGACTTGGACTTGTAGTACAAGGTCATATCAATACCAAGAGAAAAATCTTGATATGGCTGACGACTTCTTTTCAGATTTTTATGAAATTAAAACCACTATAGATGATGATATCCAACTTTTAAAATATTTTTTATGATTAAATTTTTTATCTATTTTTTAATTAATTTTTGAGGAAACTGGTCCACAAACTTGAAATGTCAGGTGTCTGTATTTTTTAATAACTTATTTTTTAAGTTTCTTTAAAAAAAACTATGTCATCAATCTACACAATTATTTACACAATGAAAAAAAATCACAAAATTATTGGTTTAGCTCAAATTATGCTTGTTGAACACAAGGGGTTTTCAAAAATAACAATAATGAGGTCAATAGAAAATAATTAAAAATATTTGGAAAAAACTATAACAAAATATACTCATCAATATTTAGTATAATACACAGTTTTCCAAAGAGGAATTAGAAAAATACTTTTATTTAGGTCAAATTATGCTTGTTAGACATGTGCATGGTATGGTCCTAAAAGTAAATTTTTAAAAGTGGTTTTTGTACAAGCCTATACAAAATTAAGTTGTATCATCTAGGTATTAGAATAAATTACATATTTGGAAACTAGACTCAAAATCCTACATTTTTTGTTATTAGACTTTTTTTAGATTCTATGTGTAAGTGCTTCAAATTTTTAGTCCAACTATGACAAACTTTGGTTTTTAAGAAAAACACTTCCACTTTTTGGCCAAAAAGTGGACCCAACTTATTTCACCTTCCCTTATATGTGGAATTTATGGGCAAAACAAATACTAAAAATTTGGATTAGAAAATAAGATTCTTAATAAAAATCAATTATTAAAAAACTAAAGCATCACATTTGGAAACTGATCACACCATGTATCTAGTCAAAAAATAGGTAGAATAACAAAAATGTAATTGAAAAGGATATTGGATAGCCAATATATCACTCCTAAAAGTTAGGGTGTGAAAATAAAGACTCCAACAGTGCAGGGTGCATCTTTCAAGCCCAATTTGATAACATCAACACTATATGGAGGATTTACCTAGGGTAGGTACAAGCCTCTATGTAGGCATTATCTAGGTAATGTAAAATTGGGGTAATAATTTATAGTGTAACATAGAAAAAGGAGATCCTAGGTCCTAAATGCAAAGAACCTAGGATGCAAGGAGCCTTTTTCCAAGTTACATTAAGATGTAGATCAACAAGGTGATTAGATTGACTTACAACCTTGAAGGTGAGCCAATCAGACCTAGATCTACATCTAATTAAAGATGGGAATGGATTGGAAATGATTTAGAATAATTAACCTAATTAGACTATGTGCCCTAATATGTAAATTGCAAGATCCCAACAACTGACATACTGAAACAATAAATTGCAAGTGGATCCGAAAAGTGTTGTGATATGTACCTACCCAGAAAAGCTTATTTCAGCCACTGTAGGACATAGTCACCAAGGGGCGTCTAAGTCCTTGTAGGGGTGTCCTGCTCAACTTTTGAGGTCCTCTAGTGATAGGTATGAGACTTTTGTTTCCACTCGTAAAGTTGTCAAAACGTTTTAAGATAATTTTGTAAGTGAGTTTATGTTTGTTTGACAAATTTTAGGGATTTGAATGCAATAATGGACAATTGGTCTTCAATATTCCTTCAATCCTCTTCAACCTGAGATCTGCACATTCACAAAGAGAGGAAATATTGGGCCATGTTAGGGGCTTGCCTTAGTCAAACCCCATGTAAGTGTTTCCACTTCCACAATAGCAATATCAATGATAAATAGATAATTGGAAGGAATGAATGATGAAATCATAAAGTGTTACAACTCACCACCCTTCAATGGCTTCCTTGAAGGACTGAATTCATACACATCTCCTCAATGACTTGGATCTTGCTTACTTGAATGCTTTGGAGACCTAAAAAATGGGTTAGCCTTTACAAAACAATGATAAAATGATAACATGAACTCACATACACTTTGACACAATGCTTGAATCTTAAATTGCTGCAATAAATAACTAAAATGTTGCTCTTAACTTGCTCTTGACAATAGTATTTTCTCCTTAATTGTGGTTCTAGTTTCAAATGGTGAAAAGACTAGGTATTTATAAGCATTTATTCAATTTCTCAAAAATTAGATTCCAAAAGCCGACACATGAAATTTGAATTTTGAATGTTAATATTCCAACACTGACATGCCAAAAATTGGATCCTAGCTAAGAAGGGGGACCCATACACCCAAGGGCATATGAATCCTATCCCAAATTTATAGGACATTGAATGTCGGGGGCAACACATGAACTAGGTACATTTATTCAATGCTTGCAGTTTGTTGAAAAATGGTACAAATGGGCTCCAAAATACATAATTTTAGGACATTAGGCGTCAATTAGGCTCAATAATTTAGGGGGGCAAAAAATAGTGTGAAATTGTTAAGGGTGACATTTTTTGACACTGCAATAAGTGTAAGCATTATTAGGTAGGAAAAACTAGTGCAAAAATTCACTAGTAAGGTTTTGACTAAGTGAGATAACAAGTAGGGCCAACTAAACTATTATACTATGTAAGTATAACCTCATGCTTAGCTATGGGAGGGAATATATAGGGGTGGCTGCAATTATCAAAGGTTAAACAAGGGGAAACATGGATAGGGGAGGTGAAACCAAGGATGGTCATGCTAGGGAAGGTGGAACTATGGCCCTGAGTTTATGCACTTTTAAATAGTTTTTTGTAGCCACGTACAAGTGGTGATAAGGGAGGTTTTTGGCATATGTTCCTATTTGCTTGGAGGTCCACGACTTCTGAAAAGACATGAAATAGTGTTTGATTTGTTATTGACTTTCCATCATAATAGACTTCTTTTGTAACAAAAAACTACTAGCAACTCCATTTGGCTTTGCCCAACTAGCTGTGGGAGTAAAGAGGAGGAAATCAAATGGTATTCAATGTCTTTTCAACTGAATTTACATTGTTTTAGAATTGCAAACTCCAGGCGTGGGATTAGTGGAATTGTTGACTAAATCCAAATGCAAGTCGTGGTAGTTAAAGAGCTGAGTCGACTAGCTCCATCCACACGACTAGAAAATTTCTTAGTGGTGGCAGCATGAGAATTATTTGAGATTCCTTTTAGAAACTAATTTCTATCCATTTTTAGTATAAATAGAGTGCAGTTGCTCATCATTTGGTTGTTCATTTGGTTGATAATCTAGAGTATAGTGCATACATGAGTTTGTGAGGAGACCAAAGTTTGAGTAAAGAGAATTTGAAATTCTATTTATCAAGTGGTCAAAGAGTGATGATAGTTTGCTAGTTTCAGTTATAGATTGCTTGGTAGTTGTAATTTAACAATTTAGAATCAAGGAAGAGATGCAAGAGAAAAGATGAGAGCTAGAAATTGAGAAGGAAATAGGTTAAAGTCGAGTCATAGAGCAGATTGGAATCAAGGATTATCAAGAATCAAGTCAAGATATTTTAATCCAGGCATGATTAAAATAATTATCTTTCCTTCTCTTTCAATTTTTGAATCAAGCTCTTTATTTACGTAAGTTTTCTTATGCCATTTTTATGTACAAATCATGGCTATTAGAAAAGTATATGAATGCATATACAAATAGCATTGTTATTTGTGCATAGAGCTAACTTAAAATACAAAGAGATAATGAGAACTAGGGAAGTCAGTTGGGTATATCTAGTAGTTTTCTTTAATTATATTGTTAAATCATGTTTGCAATACGTGATTCTGAATTATTATTTATATATGCATTTGTGAGAAAGAGAGCTTCAGTGGAAGGTTAAAATCTCTCTAAAATTATGTTTAACCAAAACAACCATCTTGTTAAACCAAAGTAGAAAAGGAAAGCTAAGTATGGGAATAAGATATTATCCCAATGAGAAAGTGCCTTATTTATATTGTTGTTAAACGAGTTTATATTGCATAACAATTAGAGGACCCATGAAAACGTATTAGAAGTGAATATGTCTTTATTATCTTTTGAAATTTATTATCTTATATAAATAGACCAAGAGTCGTTATTATTACCTATTGATTGAAAATTGCGTATCCTGGATAGAGGACTTTATTCACCCATTATTAATCAAAGGCCTTAGTGCTAGGGGAATTTAAGGTGCAAAAGCACATATAACTCTCAAGTAGAAAATATTCTCTAGTGTGGCGCTATAAGCTTACCATACATTTATATATAATAATATATGTGTCAAGATTATCTATATAGAAACAAGCATAGGTATTTTATATAATTATATAAAGGATAACGTCAAAGAAACCTGTGAAGAATCTGGAGATTAGCCGAATGGTTCTTAGTTGAGTTATCAAAAGTAAACAGATTATTATGTTAAATCACTAATGAAAATTATTATGAATATAAGATTTTATAATGAATCAAACTAAAAGATATTTAACGTCATGAATAACCAGATCGATTATGACATTCTAGAAGGACAAAGGCATACTTGGTATGACAACGAAGAGTTTGAGTTATTATTCATGGAGAATCTATGATTGTATAATAATGTCCACTTCAAGATTAACCATATTTGGTATGGAGTTCTTAAGGAATAGATCCATAAAAGTAAACAATGGAAATCTGAAACTTTAATATGGAGAAGTAATCTTCAATTCAAGTTTAATACCAGATTGTTATACATATCGACATATTGTCAATACTATTAGGTTGAGACCAAGTGTGTCTAATTGATGATATTGTGTCTTCAATATTAACTAATTATGCATAAAATAGGAGAGTAGTTACTCCCATGGTTAAAAACTAAGGACTTGAGTAAAAAGTAGTTGCCAAGTTCTAGGGTGTTACATGAACGCAACAAGAAAGATCTAGTTACGAAAGTATAACCAATCAAGTCATTTACCAACTTAGTAAGAAAGGACTCAAATAAGAGGTAGTTGCCAAAGCCAGAGTGTTACGAGTACGTAACAAGGTATTTGAGTTAGATGAGTTAAACCATTTAGTCAAATAATCAACACTAGTGAGTCATCACTTTTGAAAGAGTTTATGTTTAAGTTAGTTAACCTTTGTGTCAAACTAAAAGAAGAGTTAACCATAGGTCAGTAGGATTTCCAAGTCGAGTTAGAGGTGGGTGAACTTACATGACACTGCTTCCTTAGAAAGTGGAATTGATTATATATCAATAATTTGGCCAAAGTGTAAAAGTCGTTGCTTGCACTTTTTAGTTCACTATGGTCCAGGTTTGCATAGCTTGTCAGTAGCATCAGGTTTGAATAATTGTATGACCATACTTGTTATGTAGGAAACAATGCTAGATACTCATATAGAAATACTAGGGAATCCAATACTAAACTCATCGTTGAAGGGTAGGGCCACTTCCAGTTGGAAGGTGTGTGGGGGACGGTCGGTTGGTGGTTGGAGGTAAATCACTTGGGTGATGCTCTCCCTCTTGCAGATGACATGCTAAGGCTTGTGAAACAAAAGAAGTAATCCAAATAAGGATACATTGACCCTGATCCCTTGTAAATTATGAAATTGTATAATGATCATGAATTATATTTATAAACTATATTTTAAAAGATGAGTTTCATTTACTTGAAGTTTAGTTTTGATATTTCAATTATACAAATGTTATATGAAGATCTTTATGCATTATGCAAATTATGTTATTGAGAAAGAAAAATTTTAATTTCATGTTTTTGGAAACATTGAATTATTCACTTCAAAAGTTAAATCATAGGTGAAAACTATAGAGTAAACATTGGGTATTCTATATTATTTACATGAATCCACATTATGTCAATGCACATATTTTGCAAGCATGAGGTAAAAATAAGAACATGCTTGTAGAAATTCTATTGATAACAATTTGAATTTAAACATTTCCATTTGTAAGGGAGATAATATAACTAAACCCATATTTGATATTAACCATATTAGACCAATTGGTTTTATTAACAATTGAAAAAAAAGGTTGTCTCATTATTGTAGGAAAACTGAGAAGGCAATGTTTAGTATGAGGGAACATAGCATGGATTTGTTTTTTGTATATTATTGGGGGGGATATCATGGCATATATAAGGAATATCATCATAAGACACATAGTAACATCATGAATAGGTAAAGAAAGTGTAACCAAGAATCAATATATTGCACATAAGGTGTAGTAATAACATAAGGGAGAGCCTCACTAGGTGCATGCTCATCACTATTACAAACCATATGAAAGCTAGGATTAGTGTAAAGATCATGGACAAGTGAGATGAGTGAATCTAAAAGAAAATGATACAAATTAACCAACCCTATAATGGATGGAAAGAATGTGCATGCTAACACAATGCTTCCATATAAAATGTGTCTTTATCTATCGTATAGAAAGGCATGAGAGCATCAAGGGTGGAAGGATCAAAAGCCATAGAAGATAGGTACATATAATAATAAAAAATGCATTCGTGTATATCAACTAAAGGAAATGACCTATGAGGATTCATGATGATGGAAAATCCAAGGGTGGGATCAAATAGATATGAAAAATTGAAGGTTTGAACTCTATCAATATGTGAAAATAAAATACAAGGAAGGGCGGATCCAAACCTTAAGTAAATATGACATAAAATAATGTAATAAAATAATCATATCTAAAATTTCTAATGCAAGGGTCGTGCTACCCGATTCCTGCAGTCTAAAAAAAAAAAAAATTCTAATGCAAATAAAGGATAAACCCTAAGGTTAAACCCAAGGTTGTGTAGAAATATCAAGTTCACCCAAAATATAAGGGAAAAAATTCCACCTTACATAAATATTTATGTTAATTAAATAAATAACTAATCCAAATAAGAAAGTTGAGATTGATAATCAAAATTACTAAAAACTAAATGCTCAAATAAATACAAAAAAAATAAAAATTAAATGTATGGGTACTTAGTGTTGAATGTTGTCTACTTTTGGAACTTGTTGACCTAGAGATCTAGCTATGTAATTGTACAAACACATCTGAAGCTATAACTCACAAATATAAGCTTAAACAATTTTGCAAACCAAAACTTTCTAGCCTCAATTTTGGCATCTAAAATTTGTATAAGGATGGGTGGTGTTTACAAAAATGTTTGGAGAATCTATTGGATTGCAAGGGAATTGATTTAATGATGGTGAACCAAGGTCAAGAACAATATGCAAGAATTCAATATGCTCCTATGATAATGATGCAATGTTGAAGTAATCTCTTCTATCCACTTTCGATTTGATTCATGAGTGTGCTTCCTAGTTATGCCATATGATACATTTCCACCAAGGTTCACTTTCAATACAAAAAAAACTACCATGCAATTTGGATAATTCACACTTTATTCAACTCATAACAAGCAAAATGAAAATGCAACAAGAATTTAAGTTTTTAAAATTTAAATTTAAAATTTTGGAGTTCAAATATTTGGATAAAAATTAGTCCAAATCATTTTCACACACATATCTAAACCAAGATAGTGAAATAAAGTATTTTAAAGAATGTAACGAATTTTGGAAATAAAAGATGATGAAATCCACAAACGAATGACATCATTTGCCAACCTCTATACAAAATAGACCATCTCACCTATTAGTCAATGCGTTAAAGACAACCTAACCACAACAAATCAAAACATAAAGAAAAAATATAAATATACAATTTTCCACAACAAATCAAAACATAAAAAAAAATTATAAATATACAATTTTCACCACTTTTGTCAATGATTACAACATTGATGCAAGAGAAATGCTTAATTTCATGCCCGGGTTAATATGGACGAAAAAAACAAAGAGCCGTGAGAAGACGTAGGTAAGGAGGGTACGAGAGAGCAAAGATTTTAGGCGTGCAGGGGCAGGGGCAGGAGCGACCTCACGGGCCAATGTCCTTCGCTGCACCTCTCCTTCACTGCACTAACGCACCCAACAATTAAAATAATATTTCCTGCCCCACCACAAACCGCACGTGATCTTACAGTGACAAAAAGCCATATGATACATCCGATTGCCACGTCGGCCACCTTAACCACGGTAGACGCTCGACGACTTTAAACCGGATATCGAGGTCAACGGCAATCATACGTCAACTATAACATGACGTCATCCGCCATCCTCTATACTCTCCAAAGTTTTAACGGGGTGTGTGCCTAACGCCGTTAGTGACAACGCGGACGGCGACGGCGCAACTTGACGCCGTTTCGTGGGCTTAAAATAAAGGAAAAAGGGTTAGACCAGCTAGCTTGCAGCTCTGCGTGGTGAATGATTGAGAGGGCCAGAGCGAGGTCGAGTGTGAACTAAGGTTTTGGTTTGCTCTCTGAAAGTTTTAGGCTTTGCCAGGATCGAACCTGGATTGACAAGAAGTAAGAATTTTGCAGGTTTTTGTAGATATTTAGTTTGCGCGTGGCCAGGGATCGAATCTGGCAGTGGATTTGGCGCTTTCGTGGCGAGAATTCAGAAGGTAAACGAGAGTTTGTGTTCATTGATTGTGAATGGTGTTTTTAAGGCGGGAAGAGCAATATGCTTGCTTTTTTGTGTTATGAGTGCTGGCTATGGCGAGCTTTGCTCGACTTTGCACGTGCACGTAGCGTGGCAAGCTTTGTGAATGCCTTGGTTTAATTCTCAAGATAAGGTGTTAATTGCTTTTCAGGAACACACATCGCGGGTTCGAGCTCCCTTCAGTCGAAAACAATTGTAGATCTCCTCAAAATATAACGCCTGATTGTGAGCTCAAGTTTTTCGCTGCAGATTTAGTGTGATTCGAAGAGACTGCTACGCAGTTTCACATCTTTGGATTGAAGTCTTGCTGAAAGCGGAAAAGAATTGAAGAAAATTCCAGGTGTAATGGTGACGGAAGGAATTGTGTTCGGGCACCTGATTGCTTGAGGAGCAGGCGCAGTTAGATCAGATAAAGTACGTTTAATTGTGATGTTTGAATTTTTCTACGACAGGGACGTTTTTGAAACAGCTCGGCCATATAATACGGTTCAATTTGTCCGTCTTTGTGAGAATTTGAAGCAGAATGCGCTTTAATTTAGTTCTGTTGGTCGCTTATCGTTGCTAATGTTGGTTAGCTTTTGCAAAGCCTAACCAAAATTGTATACTAGAATATTTTTCTTTATTATGTAGTTGTTACTGTAACGGGATTATCAGACCGAGTCTCCAAAATCGAGTAGAAAGGATTTTTGAAGCTCGAATGCTGATAGAATTGTAGTAAATACAAAATATTTCAAAGCTGTAAATTGTTTTGCGCTATTTGCGCACAAGGTTGTTGGCTTTAGAGAAGAAACATGAAATGGCTTTGTCTTCTCGGCTCAATGTAACAACGCTGGGAGCTTCCAAGGATTTAGCAGCAGCGACAGAATCAGTGTATATTTCGTCGCCTGGTGTTCGATCAGCAGATCTCTCGTATTCCGTGCCGATAAATCCATATTCTTCATCATTCCACGACTTGAGAACACCTCCCCCTAACAGGCGCTTGATGGAGCTTCCGCAACCGCAACACTCTTCTGAAGGTAAATTTAAGTTAAATTCTAGCCCTTATTGTTAAGTTTGGTAATGGCGCGTTAAATTTCAGTTAAATTACTGTGCGGTCGCAGGATCGAAACCACCTCACGACTTCCTTTCATTATACGGGAGCTCCAACTCTTTAAATAGAGCAGCAGAACACAGATCTAGCCAAGGTAAGCCATACCCCGCGCTTTTTAACACGAATCTTCTCTGAAATTTGCTTCTATTTTGCTTAATCAACACGAATTTTGTCTAAAATTTCTTTCTTCTTTCTCTAGGACTTCCCACCACGTATCTTACAACGCAGGATTTTTTACAACCCCTTGAAAGGGGAGGGAGGAGTAGTAATAATAATAATAGTCGGGGTTCAGAGGTTTCATCCGCTGAGGGTTCTGCTGCCACGTCGACCTCGTCTGTTGAGCATGTTCTTCCGGGCGGTATCGGTACTTACAGCATAAGCCACATTTCGACTTATGGACAGAGCAATGGCAAATCTGAAGCAGGTCCTCCTCCGCCTCCTTCTCCCATGGTGCATGTCAATGCAACGGAAGCCAAACCAGAAATTACAGCCAGGGTTACATCTGCTGTGAACAATTACGGTGTAGGAGGAGGAGCCGCATTCGCATTGTGGGAAGAACGTGTTCGCGTTCCGGAGGGGAATCGAACCACTGACCCGCACGCCAAAATTGATGCAACTAAAGGTTCGTGCTTTAACTTTAACTATTTTTCAGTTATCCTTCAACATAATCTATTAAATGTAGGCTAATTTTGACCATTATTTTTGGTTTTATGGTTATTTTGCAGAATATGGGTATTGGTCAGCTGCTAGATCAAAAACAGACTTGTCGTTCCTTGCCAAGAATACATTCAGTCTCAACTCGGTTGATGTCAATCAACAGCCGATTCCTTCCTCAAGCAAGTGAGTGCATGTCATCATGTCCTGTTATTTCAGATTTTTTTTAATTTCATTTCTTTTTAATATGTTAAGCCAATTGCATAAACAATATTTTGGATTTTTTGGTTTCCAGGCAGCGACCGCAAACAGGGCAAGGTTTTGTTGAGATGATGAAGTCCATGAAACCCATTTCAGAAGATGATGAAGATGAAGATGATGAGTATGTGGATCGGAATCGAGATAATCGAAAGGAAATTTTGTCTCACAAAGGTATCTGAAACATGACAAATCTGCTTTCCTTTTGGTTTCATGCATCGTAGGGATTCTTTCCACATGCTTTTTAGGGGAAGCTTTATAAGTTATACATTGAAATCATTTGGCAACCTGAAATGAGTTGCATTATTCTTGAGGGACAATTTAAGAAGCTGCTCTGTCTGATTAACATTCTGTTATATAACCCAAATGAAATTCGATGCATCACTGGTATACTCCAGTAATTTACAGTTAAGATTAGAGCTGCTTGCCAGCAGTGAATCAAAGCTGTGGTCATTAGTATTGCAGAGACATTTTTGTCGTCAGTGTTTGGAACTAGTGAGCTGTTAGTTTATGTGTAAATGTTGTCTGAGTCCTCTTTGAAATATAAAAATATTTACACTAGAGTGATAAAATATGGGATTTTTTTTTGTGTGGGTTCATATATTTTCATGCATACTTTGCCTGATGCTCACTACTTTTTACTCTCAGATCTATCTAGTCTCTAAAGAAAAGTCTTATTTTTTCTTCTTATTTGTGGGCCTTCATTATTTGAAGATGTGAAGGACCATGTTGTGAAGATGCTAAGAGCTATATGCCTTTGCATACGATGTTTAGTTATGAGAATCTCTGCTTCTTGCAGAATGTAAGTGCATTTCACAAAGGTTTTACATCTGAAGCGATAATATTTTATATCAGGTGAAGCACCATCAAAGGTAGATGGAAAAAGCAATGATCAGAGAGCCAACACTCCCAGGTCCAAGCACTCTGCAACTGAGCAGCGCAGACGGAGCAAGATCAATGATAGGTGAGTTACACCTCTGGTGTTCTTCAGTCTTGCATCTCAAGCGAATTTACTTCTATTCTCTCTGCAGTCATCCATCTCAAATGAATTTGCTTCTATTCTTTCTGCAGTCTTGCATCTCAAATGAATTTACTTATATTTATTTTTTACCTTCATTTCAAGAAGGTCTTCCCTTTCCTCCTTCCCTTTCCTCCACAACATTTTCGTAAAAAGTTTTTTAGTCCAATTCAACATGTATTCTACTTGAATATAATATAGGATCTTGCCAAGTTGTCATCCTGGCCCTTCGCAATTCTAGCCGCTGGATACTGCAGATTCCATCTTTTGGCGTTCTCCAATTGATTTAATGTTCTGGCCTTTATGATTGGTATTGTGGCATTCAACCTTAAATCATACAAGTCAAACTGCATGCCTAATGTACCTATTCCGTTTTCTAGTAATTGGAGAATAGAATTTATGTTCCAGCTCCAGCATGATTTTCCTTTTTTCTTCTTTAGGTCATTCTTATGACAAGTAAAGCCTGGTTTTGCAAATCCTTTCGATGTTCAAGTATGGCCTTGTTTATGCTTCGTAGGTAGTGCAATGGAGTAGGGTTTCGCATATACATAGGAGAGAAGCTAAAGACTTTAACGCCCATGGAAAACTATTCATGGACAATAGGACTAATATTGCAATATCAATTATGTTGGTAGTTAAAAAGCCATGTTTTGTTATCTAAGAACAAGTAATATCAGATCTATCCATATGTTTACAATGTTCAGGATTCTCAAAAGTTTGATAACTTTTATGTTTCAAAGTGCTAAATACTAAAATAGTGTATGCAATTGCTTTAAGGGCACCAAAACAGCTCACTTGAATTTGCAGGCCTCTTCCCTAAGTTGGTTTAGCTATTTCTATTATCTATGTTGAAGGCATCTTATTGAAGGCAGATTAAAGTTTTATTGTGATCTTTTATTTTCCATTCTAGGGTTTTTTCTGAAACTACTTTTTGCAAATCTTCCTCTACAGTTATTTCCGTCAATTCATTCTTCCTCTTCAAAATGCCTGGTGACTTTATCTTGCGTTGAGTCACTTTTTAATTTGCAAAGAGTTCCAGTGAATTTCACCTAATATGCTGAGTGGGCAGATGTTTGCATGGTAATAGGCTAAGTTCAAAGGATCTGATAAATTTATCCACAATCTTAAGATGAAAATTTAAAGTTGTCATCATCCATTTTCCAAAATAAAGATCTGTTCTGAACTCCGCTTGAGCCTGTTAAGAGTCAGAGAAGTGACTATGATAAGAGAGAGCAGAGCTTTGTTGAGTCTGACAGTGGAGTTTATTGTGCAATTCAAAAACTCATAATTCTGTAATGCTTATCAGTTACAACTTACAATACTGAAATACTTGACAAATAACTTGTATCATTAATATGCTTGGACTTTAATCCATCTTGCAAAAACTTGTCTATATTCGAATATTGCACCCAAAATTTAAGATTAAGGGGAATCTTTTTTAAGTTTAGTGAATATCTTGTTTAGTAGTTTTTGGGAGTTCCTGCAGAATGATTTCAGAATTCTAACGCAACAAGTTGCCTGTGTTGTTAATGATTCAGGTTTCAGACATTGAGAGATTTGGTGCCACACAGTGATCAGAAGAGAGACAAAGCATCCTTTCTTCTTGAGGTAATCCTATGTAGATTTGTTAGGTTTTCTTTCTAATTTATGAAATGAATTATAGAGGCCCATGAACAAAGTAGTATTGCAGAGCACAGTATTGTCCTTGAGTCCATATGTTGATTTGCATGTCTTGGCCAGGTTATCGAATACATCCAATCTTTACAAGAAAAGGTTCGAAAGTATGAGGCAACAGAGCAAAGTTGGAACCAGGAAAGAATGAAAACTATGGTCTGGGATTTATGCAAGGTGAATAATTTTGTTTCTCACTATGATTGGAACAGGGATTTATGATTCTTAGCTCTTTATTTTATGTCCTAGTTTACAATTTACTCTGTGTTCATTTTTAGGCTTACTTTCTTACAGTCCTCATGTTTAACTTTATTTCCAAGCCCTGTATAATTCATGCTATGAAGCTTATTCCACTCTTCAAATGCCAAATTGTCTAGTTGTAGCAACAACTTAACTCATTTTGTGTATTTTAGAATAATATATGTACCGAAGATGATGATGTCAAAATATATTTGAAATGTGCAGTGTATAAATTTGTGCTGATAAAATTTTGTTTATTTGAGACAGAAAAGCCCAGTCCATGGAGAATTGCCCGTAGATGGCTGTCGAAATATTGCTAGTGCTGTTTTAGATTCAAAACAAAACAGTGAAGTTGCTGAACCAAACAAGCCCAGAACTTCAAATGCAACAATGCATGATGAAATTAACACTCCTGCTACAGCTATGCTTCCAAATTCACAGAATCTAATGCAGACTAACAAGTCAACTCCACTTATTGCTGGCTGTCAACCATACAGAGAAAAGGAAAATACTGGGGTTTTCAACAAGTCGGTTCCCCTTACTCTTTCCATGCAACAATCTATGTACTCTCCATTTGGAAGGAATTTGACACATTCTGTCCATCCTAAGACACAGGCAGCAGCTGAAATCCACTCTTTACCGAGTGTTCCAGGTATAACATCTGGCTGTATGGCAGTTAATGCATATACTTTTGATAGGGAAAAAGATGGAAATTCTACAGCTGTCCTTTTGCCACGTTTTCAAGAAAATACTGTTAATGTGGTAAAAACTATGAGTGGACTTGAAGCTCAGTGGTCCGAGCGAAGGTCACCTCAACCATCTTCAATCCCACAAGATTCTGGCCAGAATGGAGGGATACCAGTGAAAGATGAAAACGCAGATACAAAGTCAGCATGTAAGCCAGATCAGCTTCCAAATCTATGTCTTAATAACAGGTTATCTCAGTCTGTGTCTCAGTCAGAAGCTGAACTAGCAAGTAGGCAACTGCAACCACAAACATCTTCTCCTGACCTACATAGGGCAAATGAATCTCGACTGCCTACCAATGAACAGGAGCAACTTGTGATCCAAAGTGGTGTCATAAATGTTTCAAGTGTTTACTCCCAAGGGTGAGTTTGAGACACAATACCATGGTCAGTTGTGTTGAATTATCAAGTTCTGATATGAGTAGATATGCATTTAGTTTTTGTTCGAAAATCTATTACTTTTTTGACTCAGATCCATGACATATACTATTGGTTGTATCTTATGCATTCTCTGCTTTACATTAGTCTTTTTCCCCCTTTCACTAAGCTTGGTTGACAGCAGGCTGATTTTTGAAGATCTACCTAACTTTTAAAACTCTCTTGAAATCATTCAAATTGGTATTGACATATGAATAAGAACTGTTAGAAATAGATCATAAAGTTAAATAGATCATAAAGTTGTTCCCCAGAAATTCGTACATGTCAATTTATTAGAAAATATTTTCTTATCGAGTATAGACTGCACTTTAGTCTTTCATATGCAAAATGAAAATTGCAGTTGACTGTTAGCAAAGATGAGGAACAAACATATGTTGTTTTAAGCACAAAGTGAGATATAAATTCACCTTTGTGCGCATATCTTTGATCATGTTAGTATATTATCTATATCGGAGATTATGATATTGCTGAATTCGAAGAATTACAACCACAGGCAGAAAGGTTTACTTGGTAGGCCAGATAGATTTAGCTCTCTAGGAAGCTGCACTCCAGTCTGGATGTGGTTAATCTCATCTGAGAGGATCCAATCACTAGAAGTGGGAAATTTGGCATTTAGATGATTCCAATCATTCTCCTATTAGACATATTGTGCATGCCGGTCACTATAGAGTTTGCAAATCATAAGATATATATGTTCATTATACTAGACAGAATCATTGGATGAGGTACTTATATGTCTCTTTAGAGCTGGAAGAGCATATCGAGGGGTAAATTTCAGTAAAACTCACAAAAGTAGATAGTAAAGTCCTTCTATTCTAATCTCCTTAATTGTGTGAGTGACTGGATTCGGAAGTAGGAATTTTCATGTGATGATAATTTTACTACATTTAACTGTTGCCAACATCTTATACTAGCTTAGCATCATCTTCTTGTTGGAGAAGACCGGTTAGGGAAGAAGAACCTGACTAATTTGAAGATTAGCTAAGTAGTACTATTTTGTGACTTAAATATTACAGTTATAAATGGAATTCTGTTAATTATGTTTTTTTTTTTCTTTTTTTGCATTATATTGGGAAGATTTAGATTTTGTCAGATTGTTTTCACAAGTTTTCAAAATATCTAATTGGAAACAACTGTGCTTCATCCACTTTTCTTCACAGATGATTTGGGTGACATTGGATAATCTGATTGCAAGAACATATAAGATATTTCTGTACAATCCCATTATGAAACAAGTAATTGTAGGACATTTTTCTTTGCATTTGTTCTGATTTTTATTTTCTTGGAATTCAAAGGAAAATGAATTTCTGAAAAAATTGAAAGAAAATTGGTCTGTAAATTCAAGAAAACAATTAGGTTCCACCTCAAGAAGGAAAAGAAATGCCCCAATTTTATTGAATTCACTGTTGTATGTCCTTTGTCGCTGTTTTTGTGCATTTGTTTCATCTTTCAAGACAACCTTGAATTAAATTGCTTTTCTCCTTTCTTCAGAAGCATTTCCTCCTAGCCCTTGTACATCTCAAATTATTTTGCAATTGCATTATCTTTTCATTTGTGAAGATCTTCTTGAGAATTTTGTTGTCCAATTAATCTTTTTGCACTTTTATTTGATTTGCAGTAGGATGAAAGTTGATATGCTTTTCTGAAGTAAATGTGTTTAAACCAATTCAAAGTTTTTCTTTTTATATACCCATTCCATGCAGAGTCCACACTCAATAAATTTCACTTTGTTCGAATGTGCTAAAAAGCAAAATTCTGATTCCTTTTAACTAAAAGTTGGAAAAAATAATTTTTTTTCCTTGTGATTGTGCTTTGTATTTGAGAGAAAAAGGAACCATGTCCTCTGACAGTGTTAGTGCCCAGGAGGCATTTCCAAACTTCAATCATTTTTCTTGGCTAACACACATTTCTTCTGTTTTATATACAAAACGTTATACCTTGTATTGACATTAGTGTATTGACAGGTTGTTGGATACTTTAACGCAAGCATTGCGGAGTTCAGGATTGGATCTTTCACAAGCAAACATATCAGTGCAGATTGACCTTGGTCGGCAGAGTGGAACATTTGGGGCTACAACTAATACCAAGGTCAGAAATGATGCTCCCAATAATCATTGCAGCTATTTGTACTGGACTTGAATTTTCATGTGTTGCAAAGTGAAGTTAGCCTATGACAAATAGAGTGGAAACACTTTCTTTATTATTAAATGTGACTTTATACTTATGGGCTTTTTTTTTTAATGTAATTTTTTTCCAGGAGAACAGTCACAATCAAGAGGAGTCCTCACAAAACCATCAATTACAAGGGCAAGTAAGGGCTGCAGATCAAACTTCAGAGTGTGAACAGCCACATAAAAGGCCAAAGATTGAGAGAGACCTGTAGTTAACCTTACTGTGTTTTTAAACGGAAGGCAACATATGCTTGAGAACTACAATGTTGTGAACCATGTGCTCTCAACATACTTAGTGTCATTCTGTTATGCCAAAAGGGAGGAGTATTTCTTCTAAAACCTTTATTTAAACTCTAAATTTGAGAAAGGAAGGTCCTAAATTCTTTCCTTCATGAAATATAGTGTACGGATGATGTGTAGATTAGAGGCAAATTTCAACCTTGTTACCATAAGCTCATTTTCCATTGTGTGACATATGAGAACAAATTAGAGAGAATTTTCAAGATTACTTTTGCATTTCACCTCTCTAAGTCCATTACCAACAGTTCTCAAACAACTTTCACCTTAAGGATCTATATTTTATTTAACGTGTGCCTATAGGGGTGTGACCATCTGGAGAAAAGTTACTGTATGCATGCTGGAAAGCATAACATGCATTTCAGAAGAATTGTACAGACTCTCTTTGGTCTTGGGTTTGTCTGGTCTGCTACGAACCTAAAACTGCTGTAAATTATTCTTTGATTGGTGATTGATGTATTTACCCACGGCAATAAGGTTATAGTCTGTGAAAGAACTTTGTAACTATCTGTTCATGCATATTCCATGGGCATTGCAGGTGAGAACATCTCAAATTCGCTTTCATCCATATTACATGGGTATGAACAGCAGAAGTATGTACATTTCTAGTTAATGGAATAATTCATTTCTGATATTTAAAATATGTATATTTTTAGTCAAAGGAAAAAATTATTTCTTATCATCTATACTTACTAATGCTTGCCTTTAAGCTTTTGCTTGAGCAGTACTGCCATTAGTGTGCTTTGAATGCTCCTATGAAATTTGAAAATAATGGAAATGGATTGATGTTGATCACTTTAGCTGGGCTAGAAGGAAAGATGGTAACTTTATCATTAGAGTATTTTTACACAAGGTATGTACTTAGCTGATTTCTCAGGTTTATGACAAGGTAACTACTCAAAACCCAATGTTATTTTTCCTCATGATGTAATCGAAAGTGTTCTATTGGTATGAAAATTGTAGTCTTACTGCTCATTATGTCAGCCTTATTCTCTTTGAGCAATCCTTGATTGCTTGGGTTAAATATTGATGTGAATCAGATGGCATTAAGCTCACTAGGGTAAGAAATCTCACCAAAGGCTTTTGTTTGTTCTCCTTTTAGTGACCCCTGATATGTCAATATGCTTTTTAGTAGGTCCAATTGTTGGTTAATGAGAAACACCCCTTTGGTGTATCTTGTTGGAGCAAGGTTCCCTTAAAGTCCCCATGTCTTCTGATTGGACTGGAGATTTCTAAGTTCTTGGAGCAAGCCTCTCGTAAAGTACCCATGTGGGTAGAGCTTCCAAGTCTTTTGGTCCCTATATGGGCCTCCTTAAATGAACTATACAATCTATTGGTCATTTGATTTGTCACAAGCCTAAGAAATTCTTCTTGGCTCATCTCCAATATTGTATTTGCATGGATGTTAACCTCACCTCAAACCAAAAGAAATATGTGGGAATTCAATCAAGTGGCTTGTATTTTATGCAAGAAATCAGATACAATATTTTTTCAAATATGTACTTTCATTGTGAAGCCCCTAATCACAAGCTTAGGGAGTGCCCACTTATGTCAAGAGCACCTTTGAAGCCTAAGGATGGCACCTCGACTCTTCTAGTTAAAGAAATTGGTGAGACTATTGTGGGTTGTAGAAAAAAGCTTGCAGCCAAGTTTGCTAAGCCTAGTGAACATTGCTTAAATCCAACAATGTGTGAAGAAGAATGACCATCTTGACCAAGAATTCGTCTCTTGGCTCTTTTTCATAATTAATTGTTAATCTTGGCCAGCATATTTCCCTTGGCACTTATACTATGAGTGCTCAACCCTCTAGGTGCTCTTAAAGCCCTTATAGCAATGAGGATTCATCGAGGGGAGATATTGATGGTAATCTCTACTCAATTTCACTCGAAAACTATATTCTTCCAAATCAACATCCCCTTTTAGGGAATAAATTTGTGGTACTTACAAAAAAATGATGGCCAAGTTAAGCTCCCTATGGAGGATTCATCCAAATCAATGTTATCTCTTGGAATTACATGGCCTTCTAGAAGCTTCTTATAAGTTTTATTTGCAAGCTACCTACCAACTTCTTGGCCAACCTAATATTATTTGTTTATAGGGAATTAAGTTTCTATTTTTTTTTCTTGAAATTGTATTTAGTATGCCTAATATGGTTTATCTAAGTATGTATTAATTGTTTGTTGGCTTTGAGTAGTTATAAGCATCGGTTAGTCAATGGTTGTGTTCCTCTTGGCAACCATCGGGTCCTTTGGATAAATTTTGTATCGTTAAGGAAAATAATATGATCTAGTTGGATCAATTTTGATCTTTGACTAACCATCTCTAGTCTACTTTTGTAATAATTTCATGCATGAATAAAGATATAATCTTACTCCTTTATTTGGTATGCATTATTAAATATATTATTTTTTCAAGTATTCATTTTATTAGATGGGAGAGTAAACATTGGTGTCATTTCCTTTAAAGAAATTGAGTCAAATTTGAGAGTCATGTCCTTAAACCCTAATAAAGGTGAGAAGAGACCACATGATGGTCAAGACGAAGAGATCAAGTGATTTGTAAGGATCATAGAGCAAAGAGAATGAAGGAGAAGATTGCGAGAGGCACTTGAGGAAAATATAACTATACGATTCACAAGTTGGAGTCCTTGAGAACGCAGTTGAAGTCAAAGCATAAGTTGAAGTTGGAGTGCAACCAACACTCAAAACCTCAATTGGGAAAATAAAAACACTCCACCATAGGAAACTATATGAGTAAGGCAAGAGATAACAAGACATTTAGCCTTACCCAACGAAGCATGGACCGATCTTTCTATCCTAATAGATAAACCAATAAATGAAGAAGAATGAGAAATAGAGTCCAAAGACTCAACACCTGAGAATAACATCGAAGGTATTGAATGATTGTTGATCGAAGAAGAGGTGGTTGAATAATGTGAACCTAAAACTCTTGGGCCAAAAGCATATAAAGAAATTGAAGGAAACTTTGTATGGAACACTTAGGTAGAAGGAGTCGATGATTCCCACATGACCAACAATGTGAGTGAAGCACTAGATGTTTGAATTAAAACCCTTTGATAAGTCGGTTCCATGCATTGATGTTGCATCGAAATGTGATGGTGAATTCCTTATCAAGTCCTAGTATTGAAAGACAAGTTTCTTAAATTCACAAGCAGTGGGTCAGAGGACCATGTACAACAATGCAAGACCTATTAAACGATATGGACAATGAATGGCCAAGAAGATAGAGTGTATTGGCTATGATCATTTCTAGCAACCTTAAGAGGAACAAATATCGATTAGTACACATAAGTCAATCTAGCCTCCAAAACTACTTGGAAAAGATTAAATAAATCTTTTGAGGAAGAATTCAAATTATATGAGATGACAATGCCATTGTAGCAGAGGTCTATAATACAAAGCAAAGTAAGCATGAGAATGTAAGGGCTTACAAATGAAGGCTTAAAGAACTAGTGGATGGCCTTAAGAAAAGACAGTTCATCGAAGGCCTTACTCCCTCACTACAAAAGTAAATGAAGGTGATGGGTCCAATTAATGACTCGTTTTCCTTCACTGTTTTGTGTTTTTATGCTTTCATCTACTAAGTTTCATAGACATTACCTAGACTTTATATATCTTTTATATTCCTTTCGTACACCTTGAAGCAAACTTAAGTATGTGGAAATAGGAATATGTTATGTTGATATATGCTTGTATGAATGCATGAATGTCTATGGAATTTAGTATGATTCTATGTTTAATTATGATTGTTAATAATGTGGATGCCTTAAGAATGAAACTAACATCTTGCAACAAAAAAGACTGTTAACTTGCAGCAACATGTTTTCCAAACCACATCATAAGGATTGTGGATGGTTGTAGGGGAGAGGTCAAAACAACCAAAGCACAACACTTCTAGCAAAGTGCAAAGGTGATCATTTAATAATCAACCATGAGTCACCACATTATACTTTTGCTCACCGAATAAGACTACTAGGAGGAGTTTGTTCTAAACAAGATTAATTTATGACGTGACTGTTTCCAGGAACATGTCTTTGTGATGACTGTTAACTATTAGGCAGACTTCTAAATTAGTTTCTCTACTCCTGTTTCATAATTATTGTTTTTTGTTATTAGACTAAGTCCTCTTGCTATTTGTGAGGAAGAGTGGATGGCTACTTTATGAGTTTGTTTTTAGTCCTAGAGGAATAAAACTCCACATACCCTATATAGTGGGATCTGTTATCAAAGACAAAATCTAGTTGTTGATCATTTTTTTTAGTTGTTAGTTGTTAGCTAGTTTTTTGTTACCAGTTACAACAATAGATATGTGTGATTGAATAAGAATTCTCCAACAAATTCTTGTTGGATTGTATGTAAGAGTTCAGAGTTTTTATGCAATAAAGAGAATTAGTTGATATCATGAATTGTTGAGTAAGTAGGTGTTGACAATTTCTGTGCAAGCAACAACTCAAGCAAGGGCCACTTGAGGTACTGCTACTCCACTTCATTTCCTATTGTTAGATTAAATGATGCATTGTTGAAATTAGTTAAGTAGTTTTCAATTATATGCATGTGTAATTCATGAATGTCACTCTATAGTTTTGGATTGAATTTTGTAGTTTCATGTTGGTTTCATACTCCGGAGGAATTAATTAGGAATTAATTACAGTTCTTTAGCAGTTGATAGTTACAGTCTTGATTGTTAGGTACCCATAGCATAGGGTAGCAGTTTATATTTATTTTCCCTATTTTGTTAATTAGCGTTTCATTTCATTTTCTAGCTTTTGTAGTCTTTTGTACATGTTTGATTGCCTTTACTTCATTGATATAGGATGTGTCTAGGATCCATGAATGCATATATTGTGTCGGCACTGTCTAAAGTTTACGAGTCCTTGGTTGATAATTAAATGCAGCCTCTTGTGAAAGATGAATTGTGCAGTTAGGAATTCGTCCTCTAAGTTGTGTGTATACCTAATAGCACCAAGTTGATTAGACATTAGAGAGGCTCTACACTTTTGGCGTTGTTGTCAGGGATGGTGTTAAGTTCAAGGTTCTCCTATGTAGTTTCAATTCCTTTCAAGCTTTCATAGTTTAGCAATTTTGTTTTTAGCATTAAGGTTATTAGGTTTTAGCCATCAACAACAACACAAGTTACTAACAATGTGCAAGAACCATTGATCTAAAGAGTCACAACCATTGCATGTGGAGGCAACAAGACGCTCTTGCTGCAAGGTGTGTGCCCTTGGTCTCCTTGTGTTGTGTAGTGTAGCACTCGGGTTTGTGACATGGCTTAACTGCCTCTGTGGATTTATTAACTTTGGCGGTTGTATCAGACATTAACAGGTCAATCTTTTGGTGCAACGACAACCGTCTATGCAACAATTGGTATCAAAGCTTGGGTTACGAGTTCGAACCCATCGCTTGCACTGGGGGGATTGTTGCAAGGTGTGTGCCCTTGGTCTCCTTGTGCTATGCAGCACGGCGCTCAGGTTTGTGACATGGCTTAACCGGCTCCCGTGGATTCATTAACTTTCGTGGTTGTATCAGGGATTAACAGGGCGATCTTTTGGTGCAATGACAACCGTCTATGCAACAAATCTAGGAAGATTTCTCCCTCAGCACACAAAGCTTTAGAAGATATTGGTGAACATAGTGAGTAGAACGAGGGAAACCTTGAAGAATAATCATCCATTACACTAGTACCTACACCAACCACAAAGGAGACTTCTTGCATACATATAAGCATAATGGGTGATGCAACAGTAGAAGATTCACCTGAGCATGTAACCTTTTAATTCCCTGTCACCAACCAGGAAAGGGTTGTTGCTTTGAAGAACATACCTCCTTCAACACTACCTGTCTTCTATGGGATGGTCACAGAGGATCCAAACACCTTTCTTTTTTAGTTCAATGTGCTATGTCGAAGTTATGACTACACCACAAATGCTCACAAACTCAAATTATTTCTAGGTACACTAAAAGATGTTGCTTTGATGTGGTTCATGAGGTTGGGAAGAGATTTTTCTCCCAATTGGAATACAATGAAGACAAAATTCCTAGAGAAATACCAAGATTACTGCAGAAGTATAGATAGAAAGAGGGATGACATCTTCAAGATGTCACAAAAAGAAGATGAATCATTGGAAGATTATATTGAGAGGTTTCAGTTTTTCCTCAATAAATCCCATCAAAACATACTCTCTGATGAATCCCTAAAACTTATGTTCTTAAGGGGAGTTCATGAGTATTTTATGGATGCCCTCAACCTCATTGGGGTAGGGGACATCTCACACTTACCCTTTGATGAGATTTATAAAGTGTGTAGAAACTATTCCATGTCTTTCATCAAGAAGACAAAGGGAGACATGACCTCCTCTCTCAACAAACCATCCAATGAAGTCTTAAGGGTGGAATTGAGCAATCTCCTATCAAACATGAAGGAGGGCATCATTAGCCACTTGGCTACACAACTAGATTTCCTCCATATTAAGAAAAAGCAAGAAGAAGTAGAGGAAGACCTCACCGAAAACTATTTGCACTGTCGGGCCAGAAGAAGATTAATTACAAGTGCAAGAAGTTGGTCAACATTTCTGAGGACAAGCAAGGGAAATTAGAATTTCATGCTCTAGAAGATGAGGGAGGCCAAGTGTTCTACATAGCTCAACGCAAACCATGGTAGCCAAGACAAGGTATGCTTCAAGGTCCATTGACCTATAATATGTCATTTCCAAATAATAATGCAAACTTCCCAAATTGGAACCCTCAATCTTGGACCAATGTGCAAAACTCACAATGGCCAATGCCCCAAGCCTCCAATCGAAATCAACAATAGCAAGGGCATGTATCCAACACATAACTACTAGGGACCAAATTATAACTCCCAATGGCCACCCCAACAAAAACAATGGGCACCATAGTGGCAAAGAGGCTAACAGTGAAAAAATCAAAATCAAAATTATCAACAACCATAATAGCCCTTGCAGTCACAACAACAAGCCATAATTCCAAATCCAACAATAGCTACACTAACACCACCAAGAGCACCTCAATTTCCAGCACAACCTGCACCTAACCCAAATAATAACTTTGTCCAATAGCTTAAGTTAACGACACCATACAATACCCCACTTATGAGGTTGAGGTGAGTGATGTCCACCTCAAGTCAGGGAAAATGCTACCAGGGCCTTCATCTCCTCACATCGCAGAGTTGACTAATGAGGAACTCTCAGCAAAACCCATGGACAAACAACCTAGGGAACCTACATCAAATCAAGTCAACCCAACAAACATAAGTCTAGAACCCCCATTCCCTCAGAGATTCAAGGTATTTTACATTGGAAGGTAGATACATGTTTGTACATGTGTATCATTTCCCTTTGCTTAATCACATTAGGCATGGTGAAAGAGTTAATTTTTCCTTCTACGTATTGTCTTCCCTGCATTTAAACATTGAGAAAGGTGCTAGCCCTCCCCTGCATCAAGGATTGATGCTAGCTTTGTATAAGCATGCCATTGCACTAAACCCTCATGGTAACCCTCTAGTTGCTCGAAATGAAAATCAAAACCATAATGAAGAAGATAATGAGGAACCCCCCGTGGTTGCAAACCCTACTAATAAACTTAATCCTTGCCCGCCTATTGTTGTTGTGGCTAGAAGGGTGTTAATTCCTGCAAATAGCCTTTCCCTTTTTACTAAAGTTTCGAGCCCCTCTACCCCTGTAAATCAAAAAACTATTGGTAAAGGTTCATTTGAGTTTAAGCTTGTGAAAGCCACTTTGGAGAAGAGGAAACACTCTCCTCTTCTCCTGGAATTACCCAAGCCTAAGAAGCTTAAAAAAGACCTCAATCCTCAAAAAGAAGTAATTACTATCAATGAAGAGGGCATGCAAAAAGAGGATTTGAATGAAAACAAGCAGGGACAAGGTAGTGGAGGCAGTGGTGGTCGCAGGTTAGCTCGCCTGGCTAAGGCTACTTCTAAGGATAGGAAAGGAAAACAAAAAATCACTGTGTATGAAGAGGAAGACTTGGATATCGAAGAATTTGAAGCCCATATTGATGAAGATTTCGATGAGATGGAGTTTGAGGATTTGGCCTATGATATGGAGGAAGAGGATTTGGAAGAAGAAAATGATGATGAGGAGGAGCAAATTAAGGAGGAGGATCAAGAGAATGAGAATCTAACTATTCAGGATGTTGGGAATACCGAAAATGAGATTAATTCTAATGACTCAAACTTGGATTTTATGAAAAGCAGACTAACCTATTTGTAGGTATACGTGGATGACATGGATAAAGCCTTGATTACACTAATGAAGGTGACTAATAGGCTGATGAGAAGAGCGATGATTGGTGTTGTTTCTGGGAAAACAAAAATCACTAAGAAGCTAAAGAAATGAGGAAAGTTTGATGTGTTGAAGGTGTTGGATGAGTCAAAGGGACCTGACTGCAGGGAATATATCTCCCTCGTTGGTGAATATGGGGACCTATTGAGAAAAACCAAGTAATGGCTTTCTATTTTGTTGTTTTATGTCTGCTCTCCTCTTTTTGTCTTTTTGCTTCCAGATTTCGGATTGCTATTTTATTATAGCATTGTTATGGTTTAGGACTACTTGGTATATGATGAATTTGATCAATGGCTTGCGTAGCCTTAAGTATTCTAGCAGAAACTTTATGTTTTTGATTAACTATGGTTGGTCTATGGTTATGGTTATGAATTATGGCCTGCGTGCCTCCCTGGATGTTGTTTTTTTATGTTGGCTAGTGGTGTTGTTTCCCACCTTGGTTCCTTTTCTTTTTGTTGTGTGGCTGTAACCATGGGATAAGGGACCTTTCCCTACTTATCTAATAAAAAACAGTCCAAAAAGATCATTCACAAGCTGAAACTAATCTATTGAGACAACTCAAAGATGTTTGCATTAAGATACCCCTCATTTAGGAAATCAAGGAAGTACCCATCTACACCAAAATAGTGAGAGTTGTGCCTCAAAAAGCTAGGTAGGAAACCTAAGGACCCTCAGACTGTACATGTTTTAGGACTTGTAGATAATATGTTGGGAAACATAATTGTCCCCAAGTATGCAAATCTTGGGAGCCTTGCAGTGGATGTCAAAACCAATGGCACTCTCATTAAGAATACATTAATTGACCTTGTGGCAGCCATTAATGTTATGACCAAGGAAACCATGAAGTTATTACAACTAATGGAGCTGAGACCTACACCTACTGTGTTATAGTTAACATATAGGTATACAGTTGTTGATGGTCAGAATAGCACAACAACAGTTAAACAAAATATCACTATTATGCTCTCCTGAAAGAGAAAGAATAACACATGGATATCTAACTCCCAAGGTCTTGGTAATCGGTTCTCGACTGTGCTGATTTCACTCAATTGTTGATGTGAACTATAATGTTCAAGGGGCCTATAGGTGTTGAGCTTCTAGATCGTTCTAGGATCAAACATGAACTTAAACATACTTTAACCAGGGTTTTAAAGAAACAGAAAAAGATGGATCAAAGATTGGAACTGAAGAAAATAATAATTCATCCAACTTAACTAGACTTGTTACCTTTCAAGGAATTACTAACTAAAACTGGAGAACAAAATCAACTTGTGATTAACACAGTTTCATTCATTCACAGTACTAATTTCAACAACAGATTGCAAATCATTATCTAAACAAAAAATGAAATAAAAATTCATTCCTTGAAAGCTTCTCAAATCGAATGATTAACCCAAGATAAACACCATTCAGGAACACAATATGAAGTAGATTTGAATCTGGTTGCTTCTACTGTTGGTGAAACAGATAAGCAATGTTTACAACTCTGGCACAATCACCAGTGTATAGAAAACCTATGTCTTCAAATTGTTTCCATCTATTCTAAGAGAACCAAAAGGATACATTACTGCCTTCTGTCGAATCTAACTCCTACTCTATTGCTACTCTTAAGTTTCTCTTACTTCTTAGAAAATTACTCCTGTTCAAAACCTATCTCTCTATGTCTCTATGTCTCTCAACCTTTTTACAAAGAGGCAAAAAATGCCATATATACAGAATGTACCAAAAAGAATGCGTTGGCCCTGTTTTAGGGATTACAAAATATCAGTTCATTACAGGAGGGTCGACCCTCAGATCTTTTCGGAATGAAGTTAATGTTGCATTCAATTGCATCCTCCGTGTCCATGTCGGTGAAAGATTGCTTTGGGGATGACCTCTAGATCTTTTGCAACTATGGCATTTACTTATGGCCTCTGTGTCCACCTTCGAAATTCCATCAAAGCCGCTTTGAATGCCTTGGAGCATCACCATTAATATCGATCTTCCTTTTTCCAGTAGGCCTCATAGCTGTCACTAAGACTTGTGGCCTTTTCTCCCCTCGGCTTCCTGGTGCTCAAGATCTTTCTACAAGTTGACCTCTTCTGAAAGCAACATCATATTTTCCACCTGGATCTTCACAAACGACACCCCTAGATACCGAAATGATCCATCGCTTTATTCATAGAGCAAATCCATGCTGCACACATTCTGTTGATCTTCCTCACAGGGGTAGTCAATTAGTCAAACTGTCCAAGGTTCGCCTTTAATTCTCTCTAATTGGTTGAACACATGCCACATAAGATTCTCGGGCGGTCAAAAGTCATTCACACCGAATCGCATGTCGGTGAAACACTAATCGTGTCTCCTCGATGTGATCATACCTCCTAGCAGCTATCGGCAAGACATACGACGGTCGGCAAGACTTCATAGCGAGCAACCAAAGTCATATCGATATCCACAGTGGTCACCGAGATAATCGCTATCAGCCAGACATCATAGCGAGTCCCCAAGGGTTATACCACTGTGGAGCTTCGTTGGCACAACATCCGCATTCGGCAAGACAACCTTCAGTCGGCAGGAGGTCATAGCGGGCACTAAGAGTCATACCGATATCTTTTCCATTGGAAGGCTCGTCGCTATCGGCAAGACTTTATTCCCTCGACATGACATCACATCGAGCCCCTCTTCCTTTGGCGAGACACCATCGGGTCAATGAGACGTTATAGCAAAGCCCTCACCTTTCGGCGAGACTCCGGCGGGTCGGGAAGACTTCTCCCCGAGCAACCCTTTCTCCCCGATGACAAACCTTTTCGCCGAGACTTCCACGGATCGGCGAGACCTTATGGCGAATATAAATCTTTCTCCCCGACGCCATTCCATTTCGGCAAGAGTCCACCATGTCAGTGAGACTTCATGCCGACGTTACCCCCTGTCGCCGAGACTTTGTTGTGTCGGTAGGACATTTCATCGAAGCCACCTTGTTTCGGCGAGAGCCCATTTCATTTCGGGGAGACTTTGCTTGGTCGGCAAGACCTCATGCCGAAAGTAAACCACTCTCCCCAAGCTCAAACTTTTTCGGTGGGACCTCCTTCAGTCGGTAAGACGTTACGCCGAACCATGAACCTTTAGTGAGACCCTTCCCCTTCAGCTAGACTTTATGCCGACGTTATCTCTCTCGGCGAGATCTTTCCGATGACATCCCCTTTTCGTTGAGACTTCCACAGATTGGCGAGACCTTATGCCAAGCAGAGAGACATATAAAACCTCACGGCGATTGAGATGTCATGGCGACCGGTGGATCCCAAATGAATAACACACTGCCAGTCGGCAAGACATCTGAAAGGTCCCAGCGACTTTCTTCCTGAGGAGTTTTATGCTAAATTGGATTGAGGGATGCCTTCCAACTGACCTCTTTGAGAGATATCTTTAGATGAGCGATTCAATCCTGCAAAACAAAGGCCTCCATTAGTTCTCAAAAGCATATAAAATATATCCTTTTTGATCATTTCACTCAATTTTCAACAAAAAGGAACCCAACTTTAACTGAGGCAGAACCAAATTCAGCAGAACAAAAACAAACTCAGGAGGAAAACAAAAGAACTCTCAAGACCAAACCAGACAACCAAAGGCGACGAAAGTAAAAAGAAAAGGGGGACCCATTTTATTCCAGAATAAAATGGGGTGGTTATACAAGGCATAACAAATGGAAACTTGGCTGGGAAAATGGTTTAACCATTTTCAAGAAACTGAAGGATTCAGCTACCTAGAACTCTTGGTTTATGAACATCACAACTCTAGTTGGGTCAGTTTTAACAACCAAGGTTGAGCTAAAATCTCAAATGTAAATCAACAATGGCCACCCTTGAATCTATGTGTGTGCTTGATGGTGTATCATCATTTTATAAAGTTCTCCTCATCTTTTGAACAACAATGTGCAAGATTTGAACTACATGAGTTGATTCCCTTTAGCTGTTGTGCAATGATATCCTGGGCATTGCTTTGCTGCTAGTCAAGCGTCCATAGCCCCGGCGGAGATACCTCTAGTTTTCTCACAGCTTTGCTCTATTGTTAGTCAGGCATCCATAGCCCCGATAGAGATACTGGAATCACCCATTCATATTGAGTCCTCCTTTCTTTTAGATAATTCTTTTTCTCTTTTTTTTTTTCTTTTCTCTTAGAGTTTCAGATATTTCATTCAATTTTTCTCAATATGTCAGATGTCAAACATCCATTTTGGGTTGAAAACTCAGCAGAAGAAAAGGAAGATCCATTGTCACATACCAATGCGAAGGGTACTCCAAACCTAGTTGTGATGCATTCGGTGAGGAACTTGATCACTACCTCTGTTGTACTGTTCTTACAAGGTATAGCCTTTGTCCATCTCGTGTAGTAATCAGTGGCAGTCAAAATAAATTTGTGTCCTACAGAAGAATTTGGGTTAATTACCCCAATAAAGTCTAGCGCCCATTTGGAAAATGGTCTTACCTCGTAAACAAGTTGCAATGGCATGGTTGGGTGGTGTTCTTTTGATGTAGAAATCTAACATATGTGACATGTTTTCACATGCTAATGGGCATCTTTGAACACACACGGACAGTAATAACCAGATATGAGGATCTAATGTGCTAACGAATCTGTAGACCCATGACCTGTGCCATGTTTCCCATGAAATTCAGTAATTACATGCTTAGCCTCTTTCTGATCAAGGCATCGTAGGTACACCCCCTCGAAATTCTTCCTATACAGCAATCCTCCTTTGAGCATATAATGAGAGCTTTTCATTCTCAACGCTCTCCTCTTAGCCATATTCATTCCCTCTGGGCACCGATTATTGAGCATGAAATAGATGATATCAGCATACCAAGGGTCGTTGGAAAAGGACTGAGTTGTGTATTGCTGGAAAATAACATTTCCACTAGCATTCACCATGGATTTAGACAAGCCTGTACCTCTGACAAGTTTCATAGGGCGAATCTCCAGATCGAATTCTTGAAAAATGGCCATCCATTTCCCTCTTCGTTCTCCCAGCTCGCTCTGCATAAGTAGAGACTTCACAGTAGCATCAGGAATTACAACAATAATTTGACTTCAGAGGATGTAATGTCTGAACTTCTTGACAGCTCTGACCAACGCAAAAGCTTGTTTTTCAAGAGGTGGGTATTTGATTTCAGCATTCTTGAACGAAGAGATCATGAAGGCGATTGGCCTCTCCTCTCCCTCTTCTCTTCATTGAGTTAGGACAGCTGCACACGGTGTTCAGAGGAAAAAGAATAAATATAGAACGGCTTTAAGTAGTCAAGGCTGGTGAGAACTGGCGCCTCCGAAATGGATCGCTTGACCTGTGAAAACGCGGCCTTTGCCTCATTACTCCACTCTATTTTGGTGTCTTTCTTCATTTCATTCAGTGGTTTAACAATTTCTGCAAAGCCTGTGATGAACTTTCTCATGAAGTTGATCTTTCCAAAGAAGGATCTCATCTCCTTCTTACTTCCTGGCATGGCTATCTTCATAATGGAATCAACTTAGCCTGGATCGATCGATATTCCTCTTTTTGAGATTATGTGTCCCAAAAGCTTCCCTTCAAAAACCCCGAACACACTTTTTAGGATTCAGGGAGACACCATACTAGATACATCTTTCAAGAACTCTAGCTAAGTCTGCAGCGTAGTCCATTCTATCTTTAGACAACACTGTCAGGTCATCCATGTAGATGATGATGCATTTTCCAATCAGATCTTTGAATGCTACATCCATGGCATGCTGAAAGGTTGCCCCAACATTTATCAAACCGAATGACATCCTTCTGTAAGAAAATGTTCCCTACTTAGTAGTGAAGGTTGTCTTCATTCTGTCTTCACAGTTAAGCATCACCTAATTGTATCCAGAATAACCATCTAGGAATGATATCATCTGAGACCCATTGACAAACTGCAAGACTTCATCCAGTGAAGGGAGTGGGTAGTTATCTTTTTCTGAAGCTCTATTCAGATTCCTGAAATCCACACATAGCTTGATCTCTCCATTTTTCTTACGGACTGGAACTAGGTTGGCCACCCACGTTGAATGTCGTACAGGGAATATTATTCTTGTAGAAAGTGTAACATCCCTCCATTTTGTGCTTTGTTGATCAGACAATGTTTTTTTATGTTATGCCTTGTTTCTTTTAACACTTGAATTAAGGTGCTTGGTTGCTATTTGATCGCTGACTGTTAAGCGATGTGAATGTTCTATTTTGATGTGATGGTATTTTACTTCGACGTTATTAGTAAGGCATGCTTTGGATTAGCTTAGCAGATATTTGAAATTAACGATGCTTTATGCTTTTGATTATATTATTGATGTTAGATTCATCAGTTAGTAATACTGTATTGGTGAAGGGGATGGGATTACATCACTCGCATGCAAGCGTCTGTGATTCCGCGATTTCCCCTTCACGATGTGTCTACTATGTTATATGCATGTTTGACACTCGTTTTGTTTGCAGGACTTCAGGTACAGGACATCAACTCCACCTGGTTTCACAGGTCTGAACGTGTCCATTGACCAACGGTAATCGATTGGGAGATAGTAGCTAGGTTTTCCGTGCCAAGTCATCCCCCTGATCATGGCGTGTCGTTGGGTCATAGTCGGGTGTAGTTGTTATATGTTGTCCCTTTCACCTTGGTTTTTTATTTAAATTCAATATATAAAAGTAAATAAATGGCTTTTGTAGTTAAGTAGTTGTTTAAATAAATCTGGCTATATTGTTAAAAATGTTATTTAATTTATTAAATAATTTAATTTAATTAATAAAATAATTTAATCTCGGATTAGATTTATTTTATTGATTAATTAAATTAATTGTGTTTTATTGATTAAGTTATTCTTTTTTTTGAATAAAAAGTGTTAGTTTATTTTTGGAAAGAAAGTTTTAAAAGTTTAAATTCTTTTGTTTGAAAAGAAAATTTTAAATGTATTAAATTCTATTTGGAAATTGGATTTTTTTCTAAGTTATTTAAAATTCAAATATCTTCAAAATGCAATAACTTTGGGTGGAAAATATATTTTAGAAGAGTTGACTCAATTTGGGGAGGATTTGGAGAAGCCATGGAATTTCATTTTGAATTTGAATTTGAGTTTGGGGGAGATAATATATTTCATTTGGGTTTTATTTATTTTTTTGGGGGTTTTTGGGATGGAATTTTGGTTTGAAGGTGGAGATCTTGGGATGAAATGGTGGAAGAGTGGAATCTGTAGAGGAACTCAACATCAATTTGTTCTTCAATTTTCATGATCACAGGTTTTATTCTGGTTTTATTGTTTTGAAGTTTTGAGATTTTGGTTTCAATTTGAATGCAAGTTTAGAAAACAAATCTGGAAACCTCTTTGAAATCATGGAAGAAGAGAAAACAAAGATAGATTCTTGCAATAGGAATGAAATGGAAAAGAAAACAAGAAAAAAATCAAACAATAGAAATAAAAAGGAACAAAAGAAGATCTTGAAAAAAGCTCTGTTTGAAGATTTGTGCACATGAAATTGTGATTAAATATTTTCTTCTATTGTGTTTTCTGAAGAAAGAAATTTCTCTATTTGACTGTTGATAAAAAAATTACATAATATATATATATGAATATATATACATATATATATGTATATTTTATATATTTATATTCTTGTGATTTGGGTATTCTGGAAAAACGCAGGGGTTTCATTTTTTTGTTTTTCGTGATTATATAAATATAAAAAAATAAAAATGGAAGCTTTGTTTGGGGGGGAGGGGGCGATAGCCATGGCCACCCTAGCCAAACCCCAAGGGGGAGATCATTGCTGTGGCAGCGCCTCCAACAGGGGAGGCTGGGCGCAGCCAGGGTTGCGTCCCCTCCCTTGTTAGGGGTTTGCTCTAATAATCTTTATTCGCCTTTTGTTTTTATTATATATTTTAAATATATATATTATATATTTTATAATATATAATATATATATTTATATTTATAATATGTTATTTTTTTATTATTTAATATATATAATATATGTATTATATATTATATATTATATATTTTAAATAATTGGAATATATTTAAAATATTGTGTTGAAATTTAAATGGAGGATTTAAAAAAAAACATAAATATATCTAAATGATAAATATATATTTAATATATATTTATGTTTAAATATAGTTGTTTTAAGTTGGGTATTTTACTATGATGAATGCGAAAATGGATCTTAGAATAAAATGATTCATTTTAAAAATTGCTTTGATCATTATGAATAAATTGAGAAAATGGAATAAACTTATTAGTTATAATATTTTGTAAGTTACCAATGAAATTTGATTGATTTTCGAGTATGCGCAATTATTGTTAATTATTTAATTGATTACTTGCGTTATGCCATTGCTTTGCTTGGATTTAGAATATCCTTATGATGGGTTATTGAATCACCTGAGATACTTCCTAAGTGATGTTTAAAGTTAAAGCTTTTATATTAAATTTAATTATTGGGAATTGGAATTCCTTAAATAATACTTTTTTATCAAGTTTGAATAAAGAATAATATTTTAGTATTATGGAACACGTGAAAATTAATTAGTATAATTGTGTTTGAGTTGGAAGGTGTATGCAAGTTTCGATTTTAGAATTAGTGCTATTGTACTTTGGGAATTAAGGTTAGTGCAATGATTAAGTATTGGTTAAGGGTTAGGGTTGTAATTGAAACGAATATGGTTAATGGGTTTACAACAACTTGTTTGATTTGATGGAATCTTGAAGTTCTTATAAAGGATATGTTAAATGTCAAGATATGTTAAATGTCAGGATTATGTACGTGGTTAAGTTACATGGATTATAATTAGAGCAAAAGTGATGATATTAAATATGTGAAAAAAAAGGGTTATTTTATTACAATGTTGTTATAATGGGTAGAATGTTATTTAAAAGTTCTTGTATTCCATTGCCTTAAGTGGTGAATGGGGAATGTTGTTCGTTTCCAGATTGCAAGGAATAGATAAGGTTCATAAAAAATTATATTGTTTAGAACTTATATGAATAGTTAAAAGATTAAGTATATGAGGTAAATATGGACTTTGGTTCCTGTTTATGAGAAAAGATCGTTATGTCGAAAGACATCTTTAGTTTTTAAAGAATGTGTATTTATATGATTGTTGATTTAAGCGAATTCTTGTTGGTATTGTATGGGCAATATTGTTATGATTGTAAATTTATGAGTGTACTTTGGTAGTACTGATTTTTGCTTCCAGAGGCTAGGGAACTCTTTGATTAAGTTGTTTGTTCTATTTGGAGTGATTTGTTTATGTAAGTCTTCCAGATGGGGTTTCATTTATTTGTATAGGTTGTCATTATGTAGTCAATCGTTGTATTGCCTTGGGTAGGGCGTTTGGTTGTATCCTGTGGTTTTACCCAGTTTTCACGAACGGGGATAGTTTGTGCCTCCTTTGTATTAGGAGTGGTTTATGTGGTTTGTGCCTCCTTTGGAAGGAGTGGAGTATGTCTTTTGTTGCCTCTAGTGTTTGGAGAGGGTTTTGACCTTTGTTGCCTCCAGTGTTTGGAGAGAGTTTTGACTTTTGTTGCCTCCTGTGTTGGAGTGGATTTTCATTTCATGTTCCTCCTAGAGTTGGAGTGGTTTTATCTTGTTGGTTTGCACTTGGGATTCCCTTGGTGATTGGTTGGTTTGGTATGTTGTCAAGTAGAAGAGTGGCTTATGCTAGGGGCCAGAGCCCAAAGAGGTAAACTAGGAAACCTTTAGAAGTGGTTTAATCAAGTGATAACTAAATTAATGTACTTAGAAGTTAGGTAGTTTTTCTCATTAATTAAGATAATTGATCCTCGCTCATGGACGCAAGGGCTTGTATAGACTTGGGATGAGACAGGAAGGCCTGGAATGGCAAGGTCATTTATCTTGTCCTTACGAAAGGTATTTGATTCTGCATGAGTGAGTATGGGTGCTGGGATTCGATAGAGGCCACCAGGATAACCCATAGTGGGGGCCAGAGCCTAGGAAGATTCCCAAAGGAGATCCCATGTCGAGCTATGTGATGACACTCTTTCTACGACAACAGTTGGTATTTGGTTTTATGTGTATGGTCTTCTTATCATACTTGATCTGTTTTATTTCTGGAAGCAATGTGACCTATGTCAGTGATGTTGGAGTTGTACTTGTGTTATCCTTATGGATGTATGGTTCATGTGTTTGGTTGTGTCTGTATGAGTTAGACTGTGTCTAGAGGTTGATGGTCTTGTATAGGATTCCTTGTTATTATCTCCTAGCACGGGGGGTGAGCCTTTGGGTATCACATGGTTGGGTGGAACATGCACCTTAATCCGTTGGGTTTTCTTCTTGTTCGTGTGGCCAAGATTTTCAGTTGGAGAGCTCGTGGGATCTAGTTTCTTTTCATGCTTGATTCATTTCAGTAGAAGCTTGTAAGTTATTACCCCTCATTTGTATCAAGGTGGAAGATGTAATTTGTAACCTTGGTTATTGGATTTACCTCATTCGGGGAATGAGTGTTGTAATCGTATTGTAAAGATTATTATTGGGAACATGTGGTATTTCTTATGCCTTTGTTGTAATTTTATCATGTAGGGAATGTATGAGTATTTAATTTGTTAAGTAATTAAATGTTATGTTTTTCGTTCATGTTTCTTGTTTGGGTTTTAAGTAATCTCAGTCTCGTAACCTTAGAGGTTGTTGGCAATGGATAGTGATCTTGCATATTATTTGTACTTAAAAATAAAAATAAAATAAAAATAGTACATTTGAGTAGTAAATTGCAACTTCCTCTAGGGTTGTGTGGTGGGGCATTACAAAAAGCAATTTCTGAACTTCTTTAAAGATTAGTGGTTCAATGAGGGCGTTAACAGGACACTGTTTCTGCTGAAATGGCTTAGCTTCGGGCTTCAGAAGAATGGTATGAGTCATTACAGAAGCATCAAATATTTTTAGATCTTCGTACCCCCAGGCTATCGCAGCAATATCCTTCTTTATTACCCTCAGTATATCTCTTCTGATTGCTTCAGGGCAAGCTTTTCCTATGTAAACATTTCTTTCTGGGACAAAATTAGCTAGGTTAACAACTTCATATTCACCTCCTTTATCTTCGACTAATACCTTTTCCCGGGCCCTTGGGTCCAAGTCAAAAATCATTTCCAAGGCGACCATTCCCTTGGGAAGGCTATCACCTTTTAAATTGAGGACCCCCTCTGTATCACAATCTTCAGGGTTCCAATCTCCCTGATCCCTGTTGGACTCATCAATGATATGCCCTTCAAAAACATCTGAGCTTGCTAGGAAAGCAAGGATATGTCAATCATCCTCAAAAACTTGAAAGGTCCTGACATTATCAGGAACAGTTGGGGTGGATATCAATTCTACTGAGAATCTTTTAAGCTTGGAGCCTTGCATGGGTTCCAGGCTACTTGCAACAACAACTAATGAATCAACTATCTAATTCTCCTCTCTAGGGATTAAACTAATCCCAAAAGCATCGAACTCTTCAATCAGGTTCCATACCCGATTTCTATAAGCTGACAACCTTCTATTATGACATGTGTATTGGCTGCACACTTGCTTGATAACTATTTCTGAATCTTCTTTAACCATCAAGGAAGTGACTTTCTTCTTATGTGTGAATATCAGCCCCCGAGCTAGAGCTTCATATTCTACTATGTTGTTAGTGCATCCAAACTGCAACCTGTAAGAAGCAAAGAAAGTTTTCCCTTTCGGGCTGGTTAATTCAATCCCAACACCACAGCCTGTTTTGGATTTGGATCCATCAAACATGAGGGTACACAGCTGATCATGAGCTGGAGTTGATCCCTTTGGGGTTATTATGGGCATTTGGATAGGATGAGCCATAGGTGGGGACACTTGATCCTTTGCATCTAATATTGGTAAGAGGTGTTCAATAGGTTCCTCAGGTGAAATTTCCAGTCCCTGCACAGATATATCATATAATCTGTGGCTATCCTTCTGACAGTCACTTACATCTTTGATTAGTCCCTTGGGTTCAGGTATACTTGTGAGTGCAGGGGTATCAAGCAAACCTTGGGGTTGTTCCTCATAACTATGTTGTTTTGGAAATGTGACTGGGGTAAGTTCAATTTGAGAAGGAACTTCCTTTGAAGGTATCTTATCCCTGGTTAACATTATTGCATCTTTGGCTTCAAATGAGAAGTGATCCGCAATGGTCCCAAGGTGACTTAGGCTAGTTTCCTCAACTTGGGAAACATGATTTAAAATGTTGATGCAGGGTTGGCAGGTCAACTCCGAATGACTTTGGTAGTGTACCCTGCACCAATTAGGAAGTAGAAGACTATGCAAATTGATATCTTACCCCAAGACCAGTTGATCTTGTTGCAGCTTCCTGATCAATGCCTGTTGATTTTCATTAGTCATAGAATCAGGGAACTTTTGTATTGACATGTCTTTAGAATCAAGAACCAAAAAGGTTAGAATTTCCTCTCTTTTATAAACCCCTATCTCGGTTTCAAAATAGGATACCTCATTGGGACAATCATATTCAGTGATGATATGCTTGAGGCGAGGTTCACTCTCAATCCTAATCTGTGTAGGAATTCCCCTCCATGGTAGCCACATATGTGAAAAGTCAAGGGAGAGATATCCCCCTATATTTTTCATTAGATCTCTACTCAACAGCATACCATAAGTCTCGGGAATGTCTGCTACTTGAACATCTATATTGGTTTGGATCCTAGGGTCAGACCCTACTTTCACATGTATGTTTCTCAATTCTCCCACTACATTAACAT
This sequence comes from Sequoia sempervirens, assembly GCA_007258455.2. Taxonomy (NCBI): domain Eukaryota; kingdom Viridiplantae; phylum Streptophyta; class Pinopsida; order Cupressales; family Cupressaceae; genus Sequoia; species Sequoia sempervirens. The sequence goes on along the minus strand of VDFB02099025.1, from coordinate 6,188 downwards.
CTATTTTATCAAGCTGGATGACCTTCTTGTTTGTTCGGACAGGGTCCAGTCCCAATTTCTTGCATATAGAAAATGGCATAACATTGTCGGAAGCCCCTGAATCTAGCAGATAATTATGTAGATTCTTCCCACAAATCCTCAGACTCAAAATAAATGGTGGGGTACCTACCTTGCTTCTGTACAAAGCTGTGTTCATGTCTGCAGCAGGTGCCACCTTGGTTTTCCCTTTTGATTTATCAGCTTCTTCCAAAGCTTTCAACACTATCTCTCGTTGAGCAGGGCACCACTTTAGGATGTCAAAATATGATAAAGAGGTTTTATGTCTCTGCATCTCAGCAACAATATCAAATCATGTGTTATAACTTGCATTACTTTTGACAACCCCAAGTGAATTACCTTTATTATGGAGGTCGGGTGGGCCTTTTGGTGGAGGAGGGTTGTTATCAACACTTTGATTCGGAGGCACCATGTGATTAGGCGGTGTTGAGGTAGTGAACAAACCCTTATTTTGATTTCTTAGGAAGTGTCCTCCCTTTGTTTGAAAGGCTTGGGCATCATATGCATCCTCCTCTAGTTCATTCTCATTTTGCATTGGGAATGAAGGTTCTTCCTCAAAGAGGTCATAAGTCATAGTTGTATCCACTGAGTCACCCCCTTTGTTTGAATTCCCTTTGGGAATTTTGGGCATTTGCCCGTGCCATCTTGACAACTTTCTCCATTTTAGGGCAGTTTACCTCAGAATGGGTGTAGTATCATGCAGCCTGCACCAATTAGTCATAAAATTAAGGTCAACCACATTTGTACTGTGTGACCTTTCCTCATTAGCTTGATAATTTTGAGAAACTCCACCATTGTTTGGCCCTGTATTCCATTGTCGATTTTTATTTGGCCTCTGGTTATATCCTCTATTTTGATTTTGATAGCCTTGGTTAGGGTAATTTTGGCCTTGATAACCCATTTGGTTGTGATTGTAGTTGTTCTGATAATTAACCTGGTTTTGAGAGGGTTTCAATCTAAGCTGAGCCATGTCATTTGTGACTTGAGACAACATTTTCTTTAAGGTCTCTACCTCGTTTGTGAGTTGAACTATCTTTTCACTTTCAACGCTCTTAGCAACAGGTGGTTGATCGCCATGATTTGGTGTTCCAGTTTAATTATGATGACCATGCGAACTATGATGAGCCTGTGATTGTTGAAAGAAGTTAGGAGATTCGTTGGCAAATGATGGAATAGGAGATTGAGTCTGCAACTCAGACATAGGTCCATAATGGGAAGGAGACATTCCTGGGACAGTATTGAATAAAGGGTTTGGGCTATGCATCTGATACCTCGTTGAAGGAAAACCTCCTCCCAAAATTCCCTGTTGAGAGCTAATTTGTTGTTGCAACTTGATGGCTAGATGATAAACCTTAGACAGGGAATCAATATCTGATGGTTGACATGTCCTTTGTAGGAATAAGCCAATCAAAGGGTCTATAACTCTAAAGTAAGCTTGTATGGCACTATTCTCATAAACTAGATAGGGGTCCTGCAGTCTCCTATACATTCGTTGAAACCTGGTATTAAACAAGGGCAAAGGTTCACCTGGCTCCTTCCTAATGGTAGCAAATTGGTGGAACAAAATGGCTGGATCCACATAAATTCTGAACTGATTGATGAAAGCATTCTCCAGGTATGTCCAGCTCAGGATAGAGCGTTGAGGAAGATTTAGGTACCAGTTGTACGCCATATCCCCTAAGGAATAAGGGAACAACCTACAAACTATATCATGGTGAGCTATCTGAGCTCTAGTACAAGTTTCCTTAAAAGCTTGTATGTGCTCTTCAACACTCCTTGATTCGCCATGAATGTACTTGGGATAGAATTTCTTAGGATTCTTAGGCATATCGTGAAAGCCTCCAGGAATATTCCCCAATGGAGAGGGATTATTCTAAAAAAATTCCATTGGTAGCGGTGGTGGTGGTTGAGCCAGCTATTGGATGGGTTGAACCAGCTGTGATGGCAATTGAGATGAATTCAGTGGTGGATTGATAGGAATCCAGTGGGGTATTGGTGAACATCCTGGTGGAGTAAGCGAAGCTAACAAGGGTGGTATGATGGTTGCCCCAGTCCTGTGACTCTTGTGTCATATTGGGGTCTTGAGTTCTATCAAAGGTGATGGATTTTCAGCTGATCGAAGAACTCTCTAGGACCTTTCTGGTGAGAAAAACCCAGTATTATCCAGTTTGCTCTTCTAGGCCCTCCTAGCACTAGTTTCCTATTGATGGTCAGAATAGCACAACAACAGTTAAACAAAATATCACTATTATGCTCTCCTGAAAGAGAAAGAATAACACATGGATATCTAACTCCCAAGGTCTTGGTAATCGGTTCTTGACTGTGCTGATTTCACTCAATTGTTGATGTGAACTGTAATGTTCAAGGGGCCTACTGGTGTTGAGCTTCTGGATCATTCTAGGATCAAACATGAACTTAAACCTACTTTAACTAGGGTTTTAAAGAAACAGAAAAAGATGGATCAAAGCTTGGAATTGAAGAGAATAATAATTCATCCAAATTAACTAGACTTGTTACCTTTCAAGGAATTACTAACTAAAACTGGAGAACAAAATCAACTTGTGATTAACACACAGTTTCATTCATTCACAATACTAATTTCAACAGCATATTGCAAATCATTATCTAAACAAAACATGAATTAAAACTTCATTCCTTGAAAGCTTCTCAAATCGAATGATTAACCCAAGATAAACACCATTCAGGAACACAATATGAAGTAGATTTGAATCTGGTTGCTTCTACTATTGGTGAAACAGATAAGCAATGTTTACAACTCTGGCACAATCACCAGTGTATAGAAAACCTATGTCTTTACATTGTTTCCATCTATTCTAAGAGAACCAGAAGGATACATTACTACCTTCTGTCAAATCTAACTCCTACTCTATTGCTACTCTTAAGTTTCTCTTACTTCTTAGAAAATTACTCCTGTTCAAAACCTATCTCTCTATGTCTCTATGTCTCTCAACCTTTTTACAAAGAGGCAAAAAATGCCATATATACAGAATGTACCAAAAAGAATGTGTAGGCCTTGTTTTAGGGTTTACAAAATATCAGTTCATTACAGGAGGGTCGACCCTCAGATCTTTCCGGAATGAAGTTAATGTTGCATTCAATTGCATCCTCCATGTCCATGTCGGTGAAAGATTGCTTCGGGGATGACCTCTAGATCTTTTGCAACTATGGCATTTACTTATGGCCTCTGTGTCCACCTTCGAACTTCCATCAGAGCCGCTTTGAATGCCCTGGAGCATCACCATTAATATCGATCTGCCTTTTTCCAGTAGGCCTCACAGCTTTCACTGAGACTTGTGGCCTTTTCTCCCCTCAGCTTCCTGGTGCTCAAGATCTTTCTGCAAGTTGACCTCTTCTAGAAGCAACATCAGATTTTCCCCCTGGATCTTCACAGACGACACCCCTAGATATCGAATTGATCCATCGCTTTATTCACAGAGAAAATCCATGCTACACACATTCTGTTGATCTTCCTCACAGGGGTAGTCAATCAGTCAAACTGTCCAGGGTTTGCCTTTAATTCTCTCTAATTGGTTGAACACATGCCACATAAGATTCTCGGGCAGTCAAAAGTCGTTCACACTGAATCGCATGTCGGTGAGACACTAATCGTGTCTCCTCGATGTGATCATACCTCCTAGCAGCTATCAGCAAGACATACGATAGTCGGCAAGACTTCATAGCGAGCAGCCAGAGTCATATCGATATCCACAGTGGTCACCGAGATAATCGCTATCAGCCAGACATCATAGCGAGTCCCCAAGGGTTATACCACTACGGAGCTTCGTTGGCACAACATACACATTCGGCAAGACAACCTTCAGTCAACAGGAGGTCATAGCGGGTGCTAAGAGTCATACCGATATCTTTTCCATTGGCAAACTCGTCTCTATCGACAAGACTTTATTCCCTCGACATGACATCACATCGAGCCCCTCTTCCTTCGGCGAGACACCATCTGGTTGGCGAGACGTTATAGCAAATCCATCACCTTTCGGCGAGACTCCGGCGGGTCGGGAAGAATTGTCCCCGAGCAACCCTTTCTCCCCGATGACAAACCTTTTTACCGCGACTTCCATGGATCGGCGAGACCTTATGGTGAATATAAATCTTTCTCCCCGATGCCGTTCCATTTCAGAAAGAGTCCACCCTATCAGTGAGACTTCATGCCAATGTTACCCCCTGTTGCAGAGACTTTGTTGTGTCGGTAGGACATTTCATCAAAGCCACCTTGTTTCAGCGAGAGCCCATTTCATTTCAGGGAGACTTTGCTTGGTCGGCGAGACCTCATGCTGAAAGTAAACCACTCTCCCCGAGCTCGAACTTTTTCGGTGGGACCTCCTTCAGTCGGTAAGACGTTACGTTGAACCATGAACCTTTGGCGAGACCCTTCCCCTTTGGTCAGACTTTATGCCGATGTTATCTCTCTCGGCGAGATCTTTCCGATGACATCCCCTTTTCCCCAAGACTTCCATGGATCGGCGGGACCTTATGCCAAGTAGAGAGACATATAAAACCTCATGGCGACTGAGATGTCATGGCGACCGATGGATCCCAAATGAATAACACACTGCCAGTCGGCAAGACATCTGAAAGGTCCCAGCGACTTTCTTCTTAAGGAGTTTTATGCTAAATTGGATTGAGGGATGGCTTCCAACTGACCTCCTTGAGAGATATCTTTAGATGAGTGATTCAATCCTGCAAAACAAAGGCCTCCATTAGTTCTCAAAAGCATATAAAATATATCCTTTTTGATCATTTCACTCAATTTTCAACAAAAAGTAACCCAACTTTAACTGAGGCAGAACCAAATTCAAAAGAACAAAAACAGACTCAGGAGGAAAACAAAAGAACTCTCAAGACCAAACCAGACAACCAAAGGCGACGAAAGTAAAAAGAAAAGGGGGACCCATTTTTTTTCCAGAATAAAATGGGGTGGTTATGCAAGGCATAAAGAGGGACCCATTTTGTTCCAGAATAAAATGGGGTGGTTATACAAGGCATAACAACAGTCAAACTTGAGGGAATCATAGAAGACTTGGTAGCAACATTAGACTCATGGGAGTATCCCACATACTTTATGGTGTTATAGTCTAAAACTAATCTTGTAGGATATACCCTCATCTTAGGGAGGTCTTGGTTGGCTTCTATAGATGCCTTCATAGGTTGCAGGTCTAATAACATGATTATTTCCAATGGAAAGGTAACCAAGAAGCTATTCCTCTATCCGCTTGCCCTACCACATGTAGATTTGGAGCAAATTGTATGGCTTTCCCTAGATGAGGAACATGAATACTTGTTACAAACATTAATGACTATTGAATGCAGTCCCATGTTAGAAATCCAAGATGAAGATGAGTTGATTGCAAACATCATGCAAAACAACTATGGTAGGGACCCACAACAATATTACTATCTAACATTCTTGCAAGACCCTCTGTAGAACATAATCCCAATACACATGAGTCCATGTCTCAAATTTTCCATACCTTATTTCCACATAACTATAGCCCCAATATAGTAGGTCTTGGCATAGCATCTATTAAAGCATCATCCTTGACTTTGGAGATTACACCAAGAAACACATTAAATGTAAATAGTCAACAAACTGCTGCATAACAGTTCTCACTATTGGATTTGCTGCAAGCACACGCAACTACATTTGCATGGGATTACCATGATATGAAATGAATAGACCAAAACCTATGCATGCATCGAATTTACATTAATGATGGCTATAAATCGGTTAGGAAACCTCAGAGGAGGATGAATCCAACAATCTGTGACATAGTCAAGGTAGAATCACAAAAGTTGTTGGATGTAGGATTCATCTATCCAATCTCTGACAGTCAATGGGTGTCTCCACTAGTAATTGTACCTAAGAAGGGAGGGAAATGGAGAGTGTGTGTAGACTACCATGAGTTGAATGCAACAACTAGAAAATACCACTTTCCTCTTCCATTCATTGACCAAGTACTAGATCCATTAATAGAAAAGCAACATTTTTCCTTTTTACATGGGTTCAATGGATATAAATAAATTAAGATAACCCCAGAAGACCAAGACAATACAACCTTTACATTCCCTTGGGGTGAATATGCTTACTTTGTAGA
>VDFB02099024.1:0-16901 GCA_007258455.2 Sequoia sempervirens | reverse complement strand
CTTTTGATGTTTGTGTGAGACACTGAAAAAGACACAACTATACGGTTGGTCAAGCTTTGTTTTTTGCATTGGTTTTAATGCAAGGCTTGAATCGACCACACCAGTCCTTTGATTCCCACCTTCATGTGTCGTGGTTTATAAATGAATTTCATGAAGAGCTTTTCCAGGCAAATATTTGATGGTTACATAATATTTTGGTGAAATTCCAACTTACAATCAATATATTTTTAAAAAGCATTTAATTAAATTTTTAGTTAGATATTTTAGTTTATTTATAGTAAAGTGATTATCTTAAGAGTATTATGAAAAGATAGGTAATAGATTATGAATTTTTTATTGTAGGTTTTTTTCTTAATACTTTAATCAAATTTTGTTTGGTTAATAAATGTTATTTAATGACAATACTTATTTTAAAAATATTTGTAAGAAAAAAAATTGTGTTGTAATATATGTTGATTGTGTTTTGATTGTTATATACATTATCAATATTAATATGTTAATTAAAATATGTTTGTAATTGTATTTATAAATATCAAAAAAATAACAATAACATATTATAATTTGAATGCTAAATTAGTAACACTTACTCAAATATTTTTCACAATAATATAGAGAATGCCAAGTTTTTATATTATATAATACATAGGTTAGTAGCCAACACAATACTCACAATTATTTGCAATTTATAGTTTATTTAATAGCATAAGACTTATAAAACAATATTTTATTAATTTATTTTATTGTTGAATGTATTTTGTTTATTGATAGTGGTGTTGTTGTATGTTACTTAATATACTATTATTTAAAAAAATTAAATACTCATTTATTGTAACATTAACTTACACAACTTTATTATTTAATTTCATTATTATTTATTTACTAATCTTATAAGCCATTAATTTTTCCCTTTTAGACATATAAACATTGATTTACATATATACATGTAAAACATTCACCCAAACTTTTGACATAAATACATGTAACACTTTACAAAAATTAAGTCCAATCGATTAACTTTAATGTTTGAGAATCCATGTTTATGGAGATAAGGGAGATAAAGACTTATATCTCTATCTCTCTATCACTCTATCTCGCCATCTATATCTCTCCCTCTCCCTCTTCCTTTGTGTCTATGTATATCTTCCTCTCTATCTCCCTAACTCTATCTTTATCTCTCCCTCTACCTATCTCTATATCTCTATCTATTTTTCTCCCTCTTTCTCCTTATCTCCTTAATGCAAACATAACCTGAACCTATTTGTAATGAAGCCTAGTTATCTTTGTGGATGCATAGTTGATTTGAATCTCACACCTATCCATTAAGACCTTTGTTGCACAAACATCATTTTCTAAATGGTTTACTAATTGACATCATGTACTACACAAATGTATGCAAAAATTAAAGATCAAAATTTAAACCTAATTAGCCTTCCCCACCTCTTCGACGTACCCATTGCACACCAAGGTGCAATTACTAGTATATTATATGTCATTTTATATTACATCTTTATGATTTATTATTATTTAATTATTTTTATGTAATATAAAATAATTTTAGTAATATTATATTTTAGTAATTACTATATATACAATTAATATTATTTAGCACTTGTAGCAAGTCTGAAATTGGGAAGTGTGAGACCCATATTTATTTTATAGTTCTTTCATGACCCAATTCATAATTTATCTTTCTAAATCTTTGATAAGGGTTTTCCATATTCATCTCTTGCAAACACCACCCCTCCTTTAGTTGGGAAAGCTTATAGCAGGATAAATAAAAACACAATAGAGTTCCTGAACCATTGTTATAAAAAACCTTAGAGTAATAGTAAAAAATAGATTCATTCATTTTTCTTAAGATTATTTAAAGAATCTTAAAAAGAAATCTATCTTAATTAATTAATCTATATAAATAATATTGTTAGATATTTTATGAAAAAAATATTTTTTTAAATAAATAAATTAAATTAAATTATTTTTCATATAATATAATTGAATAATTATATTTATCATAATTAATATTATTCTAATAATATATTCATATATTATATAATATATAATATTATAAGTTAACATGGTGAATTATTATACATTAATATTAATAATATAGTTACATAATAAATAAAATATATATAATGATTATTATGAGAACTAATCTTATTATTATATTAATAATATTATATTATTATTTTATTAATATTATATTATATATTATTATATCTTTATTATATTATTATTTTAATATTATATTATTATATTAGGATTTTATTATTTTATTATTGTGTTATGTTTATTATATTATCAATATTATATTAGTATGATCATTATTTCTTAAATATAAGTTAATTATATTTGAACATCAATCATAATCTTAATCGAAAACTTCATAACCTCAACTTTTAATCTTTACAAAAACTATATTATTATTTTGTAACTCTTTTGAACACCAATCATAACCTTAATCTCAAGCTTTATCATAGAAGCAAACTAATGCTAACCCTAATCTTTATCATAGAAATGTAACCCTAACCATAATCTAAATTTAACCTAAATTAAGGATTGGATCATGATTAGGATTGTGTTTCAATTAGGAGTGAGATTTAAACAGGGTTGACATATGTATTATTTTATAATTATTGTTAGAATATTATTCAATTAATATTATCCATAATTACTTATTATTAATTTAAAATATTATTATTATTATTAATTTATAATAATAATAATATTATTAATTTATATTAATATTATTATTATTATCAATTTATATGAATAGTATAGTATTAGTTAATATATATTATATTTGTTGGGGAAGGGGAGTTAGGTGGTTTATTCCCTAGAGAGTTCATCTTTTATCATCAGGGCTTTGAAGAGGTCTTTGAGCCCATTAGGTTAGCCCTGCAGTATAAGAATGATAGTAGACTGTTAAATGCTCTGAGAAAGAATTGTAGGAAGGTTTGGGTAAGCATGGATAGGGCTATCAAAGATAAGTATTATGCAGTGTCTTTTCTTTGGGGTTATGCTCCTCATGCCCCTGCTAATTCTGTTGGAAGAGATGGTCAAGGATTTTTGTCAATCCCAAATGTGGGTCGTGTGGTAAGATGAAAAGTTTCTCCAACTCTCAATATGGGACGAGGTGAATTTCAAGGGTTGCCACCAAATGCATGGGTGGGCCGTATAGGAATAGAGGTTGTCGGGTCATATGGAAGTGGCATTGGTAGAGATTTGGGGTTACCATTTTTTTCAAATGCTCTGGGTGCAGATCAAGTTTCTTCTAATCAAGGGTGGCATGGGCGTCATGGTCCAGTTGTAGCAAAAATAGTCTTCGATGGTCAAGGCTCCAAAAATCGTGGGTGGTCAGTTTAGAAGGATTTAGAAGTAGATGTTGCTCCTTGGGGTATGAAAATCAAGTTGGGGAAGTTCTAAGGCACATGGTGAAAACTTTGCCCAGTTGGCTTTGATGGAGGAATAGCCAATATTGGATCATATATATTTTTGTTAAATTTTAGATTGTTTATGGGGTTATTGTAATGTCAATCTATTGTTGACCAGAAAGTCTCGTATCTTCAAAGTAGTATTAGGCAGTAATGTATCAAAATTTTGCATTCCCTCTACAATCTAATGTAATGTCTTGATCTATCTAGGAGGTCATGGACAAATTCACCTACTATGTATATTCTCATTTATTATATTAATATATATATATATGGGCTTATTGCCTTTTCCTTAAATATATATATTAATGTTAATACTTATATCATATTAAAATTAGTATTAATATATAACATATTATATATAAATATATATATATATAAATTTATAATATTATATTAATTATTATAATAATTAATAATTAAAATATCATATTATATATATTATTACTATATAACAACAATAATATTAATGTTAAGTATATATATAGTATATTAATAAATATATATTATATAATTATAGATACATTATTCAGATTAAATTATTATAATTATAAAAAATAATAATTTATTAATGTATTACTATATTAACTAAGATATAATATAATATAATATAATATTGTTTTTTATTAGATTAGTAGGCGAAGGGATCTGATCCCATGGTTATAGCCATCCCCTGGTTATAGCCAAAATTCAAAAGAAGGAAACAGGGTGGATTAAACAGCACCACCAACTAGCATAAAAAAATAGCATGTCTAGGGTGGCACACAGGGCAAATAACAAAATAGTAACCAGAGAACCACTATACTTAATAAAAAACAAAATATTACTACTAGACTACTTAAAACTATGAAAACCATTTATTAGGTCCACCATATACTAGCAAGTTCATAACCATAACATAGCTATTTGAAAATAGCAATCCGGAATATTAAAATAGAATGACAAAAAAAGCAAGGTAGCCATAAACAAAAGCAAGAAAAAAGTCATTACTTGGATTTTCCAAATAAGTCCCAGTAATCTCCTATTAGGGATATATACTCTCTCCAATCAAGTTCCTCAATCTCATCCAGGTCCTTCAAGTCATTTGTCTTTCCCATCTTCTTCAGCTTCCCAGTGATCTTGGTTTGACCAGACACTGCACCTACCATTGCTTTGTGCATTAGGTTGTTCATCACCTTCATCAGCGTGACAATAGCTTTTTCCATATCATCCATTTGAACCTACATATAGGTCAATTTGCTTTTTAGATAGTCAATGCTAGAATCTTCAATAGTAGTTTCATTGACAATATTCTCAATTTTAGGAGCAATCAAGGTTTCATTATTTTTCTCTTCTTCAATTTCAGTCTCTTCCTCCTCGTTTTCTTCATTCTCCTCCTCAATTTCCTCTTCACCCATGTCATAGGTAGTATCTTCAAATTCCATCCCATCACTTTCTTCATCAACTTGGGCTTCAAATTCTTCCACCTCCAATTCTTCCTCATGAAAAGTGGCTTTTTGTTTCCCCTTCCTGTCATAGGAGACGGCCTTGGCTAGGCGTGCATATCTACAGCCTTCACTACCCTAACATAGCTTCCTATCCTTTAAGTCCTCGGTTTGAATGCCCTCCTTTTCTTCACTAATGGTAATGACTTCACTTTGAATTTTTAGCTCTTTTTTCATCTTCTTTGACTTAGGAAGTTCCAGGAGAAGTGGGGAATGCTTGCACTTCTCAAGAGTCACTTTACTAACCAACTCGAGCTCAATGGATGTTTTAGCAGTATTCTTCAAACCCATAGGGGTTGAAGTATTTTAGCTTTTGGTAGCAAGAGAAGGGCTTTTAGCAAGGATTAACTCATTTCTTTTAGCAGCAATGGGAGGTCGTCTAGGGTTAGGCTCCTCAACAAGGTTACCCTCTGCTAAAGGTTTTGCATTTTCACTAGCATTACAGTTCTCATTATCCAATCTAGCAACTAAAGGGTTTCTATGAGGGTTCAAAGCTAAGGCATGCTTGTAAAGGGAAAGCATTAATCCTTGATGTAGAGGAGGGTTTGCTCCTTTTTCAATATTAAATTGCAGGGAAGATAGTAAATAAAAGGGAAAATTGATTTTCTCATTATGTTGATATGATTCAATAATGGAAAGTGGTACATGTGAACTATCATATATCTTCCTTCAAGTGTAAAATATTGCATCAAAAACATACTTACTAGGGCATAAGGAGTTGGGAGCTCAAGCCACGTGTACCCATTTTGAAATTTGGTTAGATTCTTGTCGTCATGAAGAAACTTGTCAACAAATGACTAGTAGTCGGCGCCACTCTTTTTAGCCACCTTGATTCCTTGGTTTTGCAAACCAATAGCCTCCACAATAAATTACGTCGTCACCTCAAATTTAACCACTCCAATTGGTACGCGTGAACTATCATACATCTTCCTTCAAGTGTAAAATATTGCATCACAAACATACTCACTAGGGCATAAGGAGTTGGGAGCTCAAGCCACATGTACCCATTTTGAAATTTGGTTAGATTCTCATTATCATGAAGAAACTTGTCAAAAAATGACTAGTAGTCGACACCACTCTTTTTAGCCACCTCGATTCCTTGGTTTTGCAAACCTATAGCCTCCACAATAAACTACATCGTCACCTCGAATTTAACCACTCCAATTGCCACATTCCCCTTCCTCCATGAATTGGTAAATTTTATAGTTATGCTTTCATTGTAACCCTTCATGGCCTCGAAAATGGAGACCACACCCGCTCTACTAAAAACTATCCATAGGTTCGCATTTTATCTAAGTGCCTGGCAATTCAGAGGTTTTGTGTGCTTTCACAACCCGCCCATTTTTTTACTCTGCAAACTTTTTGGATTCTACAGGCTCTTCTTCATAACCCCACTTTGCTTTGGCTTCCTTCCAAACTTGCAAAAAACATGATTACAAACAATTTGGGAATAATCACTTAAGAATGTAAAATTCAAGAACTTTCTTTTAGAGAGAGCTGATAACACATTTCTCGAGGCTAAGATTTCATTATTATTTATACAAATAATAAATGACTCTATTTTTTGTTCCAAGCAAATCTTCACGATGGTGGATGGAATTGACATATGACACTTCATCATAATATAAAATTATTTTTGATAAGGAATAATAGGTTTTGAAGGGACCCCGAAACCCTTTACAACGATGAGAAGCTACAAGAAAGACTAAGCAAATAAAACCAGCAGCCCAAAAAACCAAAATGCTGATAGAAGAAATAACCAAAGAAACCCATTAGCAAACCAACCACAAAAGACATCAACACCTAGGTTGATCAAGCAAAAGAGTCAACAATAGCTACAACATCTTTTCCAAAATATTGACAAAGGCCATATTCTCCTCAATGACCCCCTCATGCATCTCCATAACATCTTTGAGTGCATCAAATGAAACAACAACCCACTTCTTGGTCTTGCTCCTCATCCTGAGACACGGTCTAGCCTCCACATCCTTTTCCATAGCTGGAGCAGAATCCACATTTTTATCCACTAGGTTCGAGCAATTCACATCTTCAATCATTTTCTCAACCCCCCAACTCCAATGGATTGCCTGTCCATTTCAAGGCTTTCTCGTTTAACAATCATCTTTAAGGAATTGTTACCGATGCTCACCACAATTTTCAAATCCTCTAATAGCTTACTAATTTTGTCCTCAATACTAACAAATCTATCCTCTAAAATCTTATTCACCATCATTTCCAAAGAAGAAATCCTCTCCTCAAGAGAAACCCCCAAGTGATCAACATCAACAACTAATTTATCCAGCATTCACTACTGAATTTGGCTCCAATTTTTGAATAATGTTCATTGGTCATTCGACAAATATTTTCAGAAAAGCGATGAAATGACGAAAACAATTTTGTCGTTATTTTTTCGTTGAAATTCTGATGACGCATTAAATGTCGAAATAATAGCGTAGATTCATCGGTCGTTGACATCATAAAATGACTCAGATGTTTTCTGAAATATCGAAAAAAACTTCGTGTATCCATCGACGAATTACAACCAAAATGCAATTGCAATGGCTTTTCTGAAGCATCGAAACAACACCAATTTTTTTTTTCCATTTTGACAAAATTGGCAAGGAGTTACGACAAAGCCTTCGTCGCAGCTAAGCAACTTTGTCAGACCTTTTATGTGATTCGTTGGTGTCCTTCATCGAAATTGTGACGAAATGGGCAAGGTGTTACAACAAAGCCTTTGTCGCAGCTAAGCAACTTCGTCAAACCTTTTCTGTGATTTGTTGGTGGACTTCGTCGAAATTGCAACAAATTGGGCAAGGAGTTACGACGAAGCCTTCATCGCAGCTATAGCAACTTTGTTGGACCTTTTCGGTGATTCGTTGGTGGTTTTCGTCGAAATTGCGACAAAACAATGCAATTTAAAAAAAAAAATCATTGAAATGTACCATCACAGAGACTCTTGGTGATGACCACCAAATCCAACCCATCGGTGAGAGATCAATCATCGACACAGGATAGAAAACTCACTCCGATAGCCCATGTCTTTCCGATGACTTCCATAAGCAAGACAAATCCAATGTCACACCGATCTGACCTCTTCAGGAGTTTTGAACACTGCTGGTTATCAACAAGACATTCTGAGGGTCTCACCGATTAAACAAGTGTCTAAGAGCAAGTAAATAAATGGAACCTATTAATTTTCTTATTTTGGGGTTCTTTAAATCATAGAATAGATACCATCTTCTTGTGTATAATGTACTTATATTCATATTTGAATTCGAGACCAATTGTCATTGCACATTCCATTTTACTTGCACAGAGTATTCTATAAGCAATATATTGATAATGCCAAATGATTTATGGTGTTGTATAACTCTACCTATCATCATAGTTCTGTTGTTCCCCCCAAGAGAATCCTACAAAGACAAGTTTACAATAGCAAGTCAAATAATATGAAAAAGACTTACTTCCATACAAATTAAATGATTATTCTCACAATGGAAATTGTCTAATTACAACAAAAATTCCATGAAAGGTTATCCATGCTTCATAAGAGATGATTTATCATACATACAGAGTGCAAGATGCATAGAAAAAGCATTACACTTGAGAACAACCAAGGGCTAACAAGGGAAGGAGTTAAGAAACGTCTGGATTGAAGAGAAAATGTGTATAGAAAATGCTGAGCAGTGTCAAGAGAACAGAGCTTGTAGAACATATTCTTGACCTAATCAAGCTCTTGAACAACTTAAACAAAATTAAAATACTAACACATACATGAGATGTGTAATGAACTTCCAATATCTGCTATCTTTTTCATTAATGTAGAGGTAGGTAAAGGAGAAATAATTATAATTGTAACACTATTCATAGTCCAGTAAATCTAATACCATATTTTAATCCGGGGTTCAATTATCTCATATCTAAAGAAGCACCTTCAATTAACCATTTAAAGTACTATAAAATAAGGTAATACTTTTACTTAAGAAATATTGGGTACACCTGTAGGATTAAAGTTCTCGCAATCATCAAGATTTATTGGCACACAGACACAACCTACAACATACGAAGTAATGGATGACTACAAGTTAGTGAAATGGTCATTAATATGTGAGTGGTTTGCAAATTGATTGGTAGAAAATAAGGTTACAAATAGATCTACATGAAAAATTATGAGGACAATCTATTGTAATCATCAAAATAGATGAAAAGTGCAAAGGAAAGAGTCGAGCTACATCTCTAGAGCCTAAAAAAACACATGCAAGAAACATAAAAAAGAACAAACCAATTTTTGGATGAATACAAAATGGTGCCTTCAACAAGTGATTCATATGCTTTCACACCTAACATATGACATTAATAAGATTTTAGTCTTCCTCGTGAAATTAACTACTTACGAATAAAACCGAAACCAATATTATATACCTCCATGTCTAGCCAAGGGTAGATATAAGAGAAAAAAAAAATTCAATGCAATGCCGAAAAATATCAATGTGTGTGTAGGTTTGTATTACTCAAAATATCATTTCACTGCCTAAGGAAAAATACCAAAGTGATGTTTTAAATTTCAATCTTCACATAGGCTCCCTTATTGCTACACATGCATATACAAGAATTATTCAAGCTCTAAACTATTCAAATATTAAGGATTTAATTAGCTATAAGATGGAAAGTTGTTATTTAGACATAATCCATCATCTTTTACATATCTTTATTCACTCCTAGCGCTTCAGATAAATTTGTGTAAATGAGACAGAAATGTGAATCTTTTATGACAAAGAAAATTCTTAAGAGGAAGGGGGAGAGAGCAAAGGGTAGGGGGCAAGAGAATGCTTGAATGTATAGAAAAGTATAACATTTTGATCATTATAACAATGAAACGAATCTTAAGTTTGAAGCATTAATATCATTTACAACATTTATGATCAAGAATGAATGTAAGTAGAGAAACTTTTGCATACTTGCAAATGGTACAAAATTTCATGGTTAAGTCGAAGCCTCCCATCAACAACAAGATATAAATATTTATGTATCTATCTCAATTAAGCCTCTAAACCCTTTAGAGCTGTCAATTTTTCCACTAACCTGTTATGCACAAAAGTCAAATTTTAGAGTTATGTCACCACTAAAAACAAAAGAAACAAAGTTTTGAAACCAAATTCACACACAACACAATGTGGTATTCATACAAATCCATACAAAAAAACTAAACTAAGAACATTGGAATGGAAGCAACTTCAAATTATGATGCAGAGCATGGATTTAGGGTATAAAGAATCATTTTTCTGCCACCATAGTGAAAAGTTAGCACTTTCTTTCATCTTTTCATATTGGTTTGATGCTTCAAACGATGCATTTCTTATATTAAAAAGTGCATTACCTTATTGAGTTTCTCTTTGTTTCAAGAATAGTTTAATATTATCTACTTAACAGGGCCAACCACGTGACGATGGAAGCTCATTTGGCTCCTCCAACAACCCCCCCTCACATCACTCTCAATTCCCCATACCCAACCATATAACATTAATCATTCATTCATCCATTAATAAGATATAACATTCATTCATTAACATATAACATTCATTAATTAACATATTCACATTCATTCATTAACATATAATATTCATTCTTTTAGTTTTTACATATTATCAAAAATATGGTTGTCATGATATGATTACAATCACTTCTTCTTCTTTTTAAAGCTACAAAAATATGAAGTGGAGTATCATTTTCTAAATCAATATATGTCCCCCCTTTAGTTGTTCTGCCCTCTACTCGTGATCTTAATGTACGCCTAGTCGTCTGCTCATGACGTGGACGCCGCTATAAGGGGGGTCTGCTGCAATAAGAAAGAAATGTTAAACTAATATGTTTTATTATTATTGTTACAAGTATTTCATTAATTAAAAGAACATTAGAGTGGTTCTCTTTACCTGATGGGTCCACATCATGTTCCTGAACTTTTGTTATAGGCTCATGCTCAACATGTTGAACACCCTCTAAATCTTGATCTGCAATTGAAATATGAAAGGTTACATTAATTAATACACCAATTGAAATTAAATATGTTTTAAGAGAATATGAGAGTGGTCCTCTTTACCTGATGGGGCCATATCATGTTCCTAATCTTCTCTAGCCTGATCATGCTCAACACGTTGATCACGCTCTACATGCTCTAAAGTTGAAACACAAAAGGTTACATTAATTAATACACCAATTGCAATTAAATATGTTTAAAAGAACTTTAGAGTGGTCCTCTTTACACGATGGGGCCACATCATGTTCCTGATCTTCTCTAGCCTGATCATGCTCAACATGTTGATCACGCTCTACATGCTCTAAAGTACCGGGATGCACACCATGACCTTCATCTACAAGTTGTGCTCCACCCTCACCAAGCTGCATTCTAATGTCATGTCCAGTATTATCATTGCTTAAATGTTTAAAAAAATATGCATGTAATTACTTTATGGTGGAAATTAATATTGAATAGATTGCACAAGTATTCAATTTTAAATAAACTTTATTGAGTTTATTTACCCGTGTGTCAAATGCAGTGGAAGGTTGTGTTTTTCTAGTCAAGACTTTTAGGTATTCAGCCACGGCTCCATAGCCTTGTTGGAAGGCAATCTTCAGGTCATCTTCTGTGGGAACTCTGTTGAATTTAGAGCCCTACATTTTTGCATAAGATCATGAATTTTTCTTCTATGGTGTGATAAAACCAAAAAAAAATTCAATTTATTATTTGGATACTATATTTCATTTATTGATACTTACAATTTGTGCAGCTAATTTCATATAACCACCAGAGCCAAGTTTGTGTTGCCCATGTTTTTCTAGTCTTATCTTTGTTGTCTTCGATGTGTCGGGTAGCCTATGAAAATTTTGAAATAAGTTAGATTATGTGAAAAGAAAGAGTAATCAGTATATAATTACATTGTTGATAGTATCACATACCTTCCTTGGCCTGGTGGTGTCTTTCCTTTTTTCTTTTCAGCCTTCTCTTTTCCATCTGACACCAGGCCCTTCCACTCCCTCTCCAGAATCATGGGGGGATGCTCACACTTTTTGTTCTTCTCTAAATGTGACTTATATTGGTCCCTCACATACTTTAGATAGGTACCAGCTTTCTTAAGGACCTTGGTTCGGTTGAATGTTTTATCACCGAAGAGCACAACTAAATGGTTAATGAGCTCATCTTTTAAATCTTGATTTTGGGCATTCCAATGTGTACGTATGGTGGGCGCGAAGAGCTCCAATGTAATATCACTTAGATGTTTATAAAAAACATAATTTCCTACAAAAGGAGCATGGGATCAATAGTCTAAAAAGAGCGATCAATAAGTAAATTTCAATTGGATTATATATAATAATAATTAAAACATTTTAAAGTACCTGGGACCTTCTCTATCTTTATGGGAACAAAATCCTCGGTCACTACAAATGTGACCGTCAATGTTCTCGTACTTGTAATACGGGAAGATCCAGGAAATGCTGCTAAAATATCACCAGTACTAGTGGCCTTTCCATCCCCAAGTACATGTCCTAACACATGTTCTGGCATGTATTCGCCGCCAAAGGGTGCACTAACGGATGCCTACATGGCATGTGTTGCTGACATTTCAGATGACAATATAGGCACATATGATGGGGTCAAATGATGTGATGTGTGCGCAGGAAGATCAAGATGGACATTTGTACCAACCCCTACTCCTTAGGCAGCACTTGCAATACCCTGATCATGGCCAGGAGCATCATGAGGACGCAATTTTTTTTGTAAAAACAACACATATTTTAGTTCATGACATAAAAGAGTACAAAATATACCTCATGACAGCTTACTTGCAAGTTTTGTGATCTCTTAGTCATTATTTTAACCCTCTCTTATCTCATCTATTTGAGGAACTATGAATAACAACTTAAGGATTTCCTCATTGCATTTTTTTTAGGTCTTATCATATCGAGAGGGCTTGTTGAATAAGAAATGTCATCATCACATAATATTGACTGCGCCTCCCTATCGATGCTCTCATCTACTACTGGTGCCTTTCCCTGATCAGTCGACTACAACAAGAATATTAAAAATATTATCGAAATTAACCCAATAAACTTATCAAAACAACATAATAATAAAACATTTTACTCATATCTAATTTGTACAATTACAATGAGGTAAACCTGTTGGGTAGAAGCGTGTGAAGATAAATTGTGATCTATGCTCTAGGCTAGAGCCTTCTTCGTACGATCAATGTCCCGTTGTGACAAAAATTAAATATAAAAAAATATTACCGAAATGAAACCAATAGACTTACGAAAATAAATAAGAATAAAAAGGTATATTGGAGTTATTAATTGGAGGTTGGGTAAAATAGTACATAGTACATACCACCCCCATAATAACTGTGTTTGTAACTAAGCGATTGAAATTGTAATCGATTAGAAATTCTTCCCCTGCAGTTATTGATTTTATCGCACATACGAATACACGGTTTCCCTCGTGCGCCTCAAATATGCAATTGGGTTGCTTATTTGTTGACCCAGGTCGTGTACTATTTATAAACCCTACAATATTCCCTGATGCTTTTGGCCTTCCTTCAATGTACATATCCACTCCTTTATTTTGATCCTTATCTTTTAGTTGTATATAATTTGCTGATAGTGCATACCTACACATACTTCATGTATATCGAACCAGTTGCATCCAATCTTTGTAACTATAATAGGGTCCGACATACTCCATCAATTCAGTAACTTTGTCGTAACAACATTTATGCCATCCATGCAAAATAGGCCCAAACCATGTAATGACAATGGTGCTATGTGATATATCCTCTCGTTGACACAAAAATCAGTGTTTATTGGAGGAAGTTCCTTGGGTACCCATTGTTTCCATAGATGTTTGTACCTCAAGGGCACCTCGACGTCGCCTATGCTCTCATCATCATAAGAACATGACCCCCCTTCAACAAGAAAAAAATCCATGCGTTTATAGAATTTTCTTCTAATCTTTTGAGCTCTAGTTGATCTCCCTCTTTTAGACATACTACATGTCTCGCTTTCCTCTTCTCTTCCTGAATTTCCCTCACTCAAGGAAGACAAATCTGAAAAATACCTATTTGGTGGTACCTGCACTCATAAGGATGCTAGATGAAGTTCTTTCATGGTGATGTGATTCTAAGGTGACATTATGATTAATCTATCATTTCATCGCTAGAATTTCACAGGTTATAACGTAATCAAGTCTTGATAGATTGCAAGTTATTGTTACTACCGTCCAAATGTGTCCATCACAAATCAAATCTACTTAACGATTTAACTCCCAAACTTTGTAATAAGTGTTAAATGTGACTATGGTCCACCAGTTACACAACCAAGGCCTCAAATGCATTCTCTAATTATAATCAAAGGACTTTTTCTCTTCATTCAATTAAATAAACTTGAAGGGAAACACCACCAAGTGGTTTATTGGACACCTACATGACTAAAAATAGTAGCAAATTTACATTTAATTTCCATATGTCAGTGGTTAACAGGGAGGGAGTGTGTACTAGGCTTGGTTAAGTCATCATAAGTTTATGATCAAATTCTTCTATTATGAAAAATTGGTCTATGTGCCTATAGTAATCACTATAAATGTTTGTAAGGATAAAATGACTAATTGCATCAGGTAGGAGAGAATCAACTTTGAGTTCTTCAATGATTATATTCTTCTATTCATAATTTTTAAGGGTTGTGTGGAGGAGGTTATCACTACCAAGAAGGGAGGAGGCATTTCCTTGTATTCTTTTATAATTTTCATTATTCTTATTTATTTTACACTTACATTTACAAATACACATACATATGCATTTACTATTTTCATTTATTTCTCATGTAGTTTAATAGTTTGATCGATTTCATATTATGTGTTGAAGACTTTAGAATTTCAATTACATTAATTTATGGATATGTTGTATCTATAACACTACAAAACCATATGCTCTTTGCATTTACACTTGCATTTAGAAATACACATTTATATACATAGATATAGATTTATTTAATGATATGTTGCATTTATTGTTCTAGGAGAGCATCCAGTAATTGCATTTACATTTATATTTAAAAATATATATACATACATACATACATATATATATGTGTGTGTGTGTGTGTGTGTGTGTGTGTATCATTTATATTCAATGTTTAGACAACCCATTAGGTCTGCACATGGATAAAATTCATAAAATCGATCTCCCATACATATTTTGTTGGAAACCTAGGCTTGAACCTCTCATTTCACATGCTTTTCTTCACAAAACCATTGAGGACAACACTATACCTTCTTTATTTCTCATCCTATGCCCTATTCATGCATCCTACAATTACAACAATATCCATGGGGCCTCTTACACAAGCTACAGTAATCACAAAAAGTGTAAGAGCCCCTTTATATCATGTTTCGACTAAAAAATCCTCAAAAATAGGGTAACTCAAATTATGATTTATTGGTGAGTTGTATGGACAAAATCATTAGCACCAGCTCATTCTTGGAGTCTTTTGAAAGAGAAGCGAATTAAGTGGTAGTTAAGTACAAACCTTATAGTGTCAAGGTGAATGAGGTGATCAATTTTGATTGGACAACTGATTAAGAGTACCAGAAATGGGTAAATGTATATTCAACTATGGAAGAGTGAAAAGGAGTAGGCCACTAATGGTTGACAAATCAGTTGTTGCAGTTACAACAAATTTTAGTTTTATTTTTGGTGATAGTCTAGGTGCGAAATTCTTGAAGTTTTTGTTGTTGCATCAACCATTCTCAGTGGGAACGATGAACAAGAAGATTCTCTGGGGAGATTGTTGTTGTAACAAATTTTTGGAATATCACAAGGTGGTCCAGTTGGCTGGTGACACGTGTGCTTTCTGGCCCAATGCTTGTTTGCTCCTTCTTTTTCTATAAGAAGGATTTCAAGGCCAAAAGTACAGGTTAGCAAATTAGATATTTTTGGTCGAGTCTAGATGAAGTTGCAGAGCAAATTGTAAACTATGATGGTTTTAGGGAAAATGCAATTTAGGTTTTGAGTCATTCTGTAGTAGGTTTTGAATTCATGGGGATTTTATGTTTTATGACAGTACTAGCATTTGAATTGATATGATTAATCCGAACTCATGTCTTTCCATTGTCCAAGCATATCTGAATTTTGAATAAAATGATCAAGGGTTGTTTCGTTCATGTCACTGTTGTGGTGTGTATGATTTTTGTTTTAGGTTTAATTCAAGGAATTAATTAAAATGTTTGAATGGGATTGTAGGTGGATATGCTCTATATAAGGATTTGATAAGTAGTATTGGGTTAGAATACATATTGATGAGATTGTGAAGCAATGCTATCAAGGATCTTATATGTTATGTGTTAAATCTGTCATAAACCCTTAGATGCTTATAAATTTGACTCCTCCAATGGATATATGGCACTGATCTAAATTATACTTATTCGTATGGTTCAATATTTGTTTGCCTTTACCTAGAGCTTGCTACAAATTGTAAATCAATGACTATCTTTTATTGTGAAATTTTGTAGTTATCTCATGCTCCAAATAGTTGATATTATTGATAAACAACCAATTTTATTCAGTATTATCCTATTATGTTGAGTTATTAAATGAGATTATCTGTTGTTGTTAATGTTGTTTATGATGATGGTGCAGAGGTTGTAAACACATTAAGGGATCACCCTCCCAAGTCTTGCAGAGCCCAAAGTGTAGGAGGTCTTTCAAGTCCTTGTCAATTGGTCGAAGTCCTTCGAGTTGCCCTTTATTGGAATTGGCAATTCCATAGGTAGATTAGAAGATCAACCTGGTTACCATAAAAACAACCAACACCTCACATATGTTTGTGGTGGAGGTATTACAGAAGAATTGTATGCCTCTATTTCCATTCATTAGATCTACCTTAGCCTAGCATATACTTGGGCTAAGTCTACAATTGCTTCAGACTCATGCAA
>VDFB02099023.1:0-37117 GCA_007258455.2 Sequoia sempervirens | reverse complement strand
GGTGCTTCTAAAATATGCCTCGTCGAGATACATAACATATCTTGAATAATGTCAACACTAATTACTACTCTTAGGTTTCAGCCTTCTATGATGCCTATATTTGAATTGAAATTTTTGGCACATTCTTCAACCAACTCTAGGTAGTGATGCACTAGGGGAAGCATATACTACAAAAGAATCTTGGTCACTAGCCTCAACCTTTTTCATTCTTTCCTAGGTTGCTTCCTTAAGAGTCTTAGGGTTGATTTTGAGCTCAAGGTCATAGATATTGTCCCAATCTTTTGCTATCTGAACTTTTTTTCTATGAATAGTCTTCTGCATGACCCATTTGTGAGGCCATTTTGGATTTTCTAGCATCCCAAGTCAAGCAAAAGAGATATCACCAAAAACCTAAGTCATTGGTGCCACCAAGATGATGTCTGATAAGCTTGTAACTATCTCTTCTTATGCTGCCATCTTAGGATTCTATGCCATCTCATTGAAATTTTTTGCAAATTCTTAATTTCTCTCTACAAATCACACTTGAATTTTTTCTCAATGAACTGTATACTCAAAATTCTTCATAGTGTTATTCTTTTGCATGCAACATTACTCTTTTCTAAAATTGGAGTTGGAAACAATGGTTGTTTTTAACAATAAATTCGACATTTACTGCCAACTCTTTCATTCATCCGAAATGAATTCCCACCCTTTGGAAAAAAACATTAAATCATAATGACGATTAACCATCATGACCTAGGATGCCACCCCTTGAGAATTTGAGCCAAAAATAAAAGTCTTACAAAACCTTTCAAATTTTTTTACACTTAATAACTTTACGAGAATGATTAATAAAAATGGTGTAATGATTACACAAAAAGATTTTGAGTTGATCATTTTAGACTAAAATGTGTTCATAGCTAGACACTTGGCACTTGACCATGTGGACTACCACTTGAACCTGCCATAGGTTTTAGCTAATTAATTACCCAATTTTACTTCACACACAACAACACAACCTACTGGGATTTTCAATTTTGCACCTTGATCAATATCATGCTTAGTTCACATATCATACCCTAGCTACTTCTATAAATAGACCTAAGGATAACAACAAAATTCATACATGCAAATTGGGCTTATTAGTAGAGGCAATGCATACTCCCATTAGGTTGACTACAATAGCTCTTAGGTAGATTTATTAGGAGAAGTTTCTAGTAGGCATTTGAAGCATATGACAAAGAATAAGCATTCCTTAGCCATAGTTGCAATTAAGTGGGTGTTGAGAAAATATTGTATAGAATACAAGGACAAATATCAATTATTCGTACTAATATTTGTTCCCACTTTCTAGCCTTTTTGCTGGATATTCAAGTACCAAAACCAATGATACTGAGGCTTGCCAGGGAATTTTTTCCCTAGCACTACCTCATAGGACTTGAGGGAATTGTAATGGTTGTGGTGTATGACCTTGGTATTCCAACTGCAAGTGATCTTCATCATCATATTGAAGAAGATGCACTAGTGCCTCGGGTACCATTCCTGAATGGATTTCGTGCTATGACCATTGGGGAACATCATCAAAGAGTGTCTTGTGACTACCACTTCTTTCTAAGGTTCTAAAATGTAGAGATTTTCTATGATGTGGAGTGGTATATACTAATTTCAGAGACCCGATGTATCCTCCTTTTCCTGTTGTTGTTGTGAAAGCTCACGCTATTCTTGATGTTCCTGCTACTTAGATTCCACATGAATGAAAACTTCTCTTTTCTCTTTTCTCTCTATATATAGTTTGAAATGCTTCTTAATATATATATATATACTCGAAAAGCTTGGCCTAAGAGCCATTTTGAATTGTAATATCCCAAAGTAAATATAACCACATAATGAATATGTATCACTCTTTTGTGAAGTTCTTGATGTTCTTGAATCATTTGATTTTGGTTGCTTTCATGATTAAAAGGTTTTGCAATATAAAGACTCAGTTGAACAAAACACACAAAATACTTACATATTTACACATTTACATTGTTAAGTGGTTAATATAGCTAATTAAAAAGTTTAAGGTGAATTCCATTGACAAGAATTCCCAATGCTTCTTTTTCTGTGTTTTCCAATTCAAATTGATTGTGTTGTTCATATTGAATGATACCATAATGACCCTCCCATAGACTATCAAATTTTTTGTGTTGGTTGGGTGTTGTATCTCTCTCATTGTATTTTAGCACCATATCTCTACACTTAAGACCTTGGTTAGAGGTTTTCTTATCAAACCATTTCTTAACCATCCATTGTCGGTTGCACATGGCCATTAGCGCATTTTCCCTTTCTCTTGTACATCTAATAATTTACCTAATTAGACCTCCATGGCTTCGTTTTTCTCTACTTCCAAAGATTTAAGCAATTGTAGTGCAGGAATTTTCATGGAGACAAGAAATAGTGCCTCATTCTCATATACTAGCACATAGGAGAAAGTCTTTAATACTTGCTTGAGAGTATGTGGTCTACCAAGAGCAAAAATTTTAGGTTCATATGCCACTCCCTCTGGTGTTTTGACCTTATTCTTTTGTTAAGTTAGACTAAATTCTTATTAGTTGACTTGGCCAGACCATTTCCTTATAGGTAATAATTTGAGGATGTCTTTAGGAAAATCCCATGCCTAAGTGCAAATTTACATACCTTCAAACCTAGGAAGGCTTTTGCGTTGTCAAAGATGATGGTTTTGGGTGGGAAAAACCTTGTTACCAACTCTTCTAGAAATTTTACAATCTCCACCTCAACCACATTCTTCAAGGGCATGGCCTTGACCTATCTGTCAAAATAATCTGTGGCCATAAGGATCCATTTATCTCAACATTGGAGGTGGGATTAATCATTCCAATGAAATTGAGCCCCCGTTGTGAAAAGGGCTCCCTAACCACTCTCTGATTTAGAGGCATAGCTAAGTTCTTCCTCCTTCCTATGAAGAAATGGCATTCTTTGCAAAATTTGACTAAAGAGTGAATCATTGAACAGTGTAGGCCAAAAATACCCCATACAGATAATCTTAATGGTGGTTGTTTTAACAAAGAAATGTCCACCCGTAGGACTACTATGGAATTCATTCATAATTTTCCATGACTACTCTTGAGTTACACATCGTATAAGAACACCATTGAATTTTATTTCGAGGAGAACCCCTTCAA
The DNA here is from genome assembly GCA_007258455.2 of Sequoia sempervirens. Classification (NCBI taxonomy): domain Eukaryota; kingdom Viridiplantae; phylum Streptophyta; class Pinopsida; order Cupressales; family Cupressaceae; genus Sequoia; species Sequoia sempervirens. The sequence continues at coordinate 33,953 of VDFB02099023.1, read as the reverse complement.
TGAGCACATACCCATTGTTCTATAATCTATAAAACATTTTTTTTGAGAAGTGATACCCACTAGATATTTCCCAATCTGCATAAACTTCATTCCATCTTCTAGCAACCAACCTTCATACATAGATTCATTTAATAGAACTAGCTTAGATTGTTCCTCATTGGTTGCCACTTCATTATCTTGTGCCAAATATTCACATAACCCTCTTCCTCACACGATCTTTGTGGGCCTGAGCTCAATGCAATATTCAAGGATCTTGGTTATCCAGTTGGCCCTCTTTTTGGTGATTTCTGCTTCCATAATGTACTCATGCACACTGGAATGCGCTATGTATACGACCACCTTACCGCAAGATATGATATGTCAGAAATTTCTAAGCCATTTGATAATGGAAAATGCCCACCTCTCGATGAAGTTGTAAGTATCATCTCAGAGTCTTTTAAAGTTTGGGAATGGAAGGCTATCTGATGTTCTCCCTTTCCTTCATCTTTTTGAGTTAAAACGACAGTGATGCTAGACTCGTTATTGAACACATACATTATAAATTCCTTTGATAAGTTTGGGTTCACCATCATACGAGTTGAAGAAATAGCCTCCTTGGCCTTCTCAAAGGCTTCTCTTGCCTCTTTTTTCCACTTAAATAACTGATCCTTCTTGAGCATCAGGGTGATAGGTCTAATTAGACCTACAAAATTTGAAATAAATTTTCTTACAAAATTTACCTTCCCTAGGAAGGACTGAAGTCCCTTTTTATTTACTGGGAGGGGAAGAACTTTGACTTCCTTCACCCAATCCAAATCAATAGCAAATCTGTCTTTGGACACTACATGTCCCAATAATTTTCCTTGAGGCACACTGAAAACACATTTCTTCAGGTTCAAGGATATCCCGAAGTCTTGGCATTTATTGAAAACCATTGTAGGATGATCAGCTTTTGATTTAGAGAATATAGTAAGATCATCCAAGTAGATCAAGATGATCTTATTGATTAGTTATCTAAAGGAAATTTTCATTGTTCGTTGAAATATGGCTCCCACATTTGAGAGGCCAAAGGGAATTTTTGCATAGGAAAATGTTCCCCAGTTAGTAGTGGATGTTGTTTTGTGTCGATCCTTCTCTTTGAAAAATATCACAATGGCTCTAAGGCTTGACCATCCTCAGGTTCCTTCATCACCTTAGAAATTACTTGATCCTCATCATAGATCACATAAGTTCCAAATTTAGTGGAATGATAATTTCCAAAAGGATTAGGGTATGTGCAGGATCATCATGGAAAAAATAGGCCCTTAAGTGGCTATGAAAATTTAGAAAAATCAAAGTTAGGTAACTTTTCGTAAAATTTTGAATAGATTATCTTTATTATTTCAAAAATATGTAAGAATAGAATCTGTAGAAAATTAAATGTAGTTTCTAAACTACTAGGTTTATTTTAAAAACAAAAATCTATTTGGTGAAAATTTGAAATTTTAATGCAGTAGTACCTAAATTTTAGGGAAAAAATAAGGTGTCTGTTTGACCACCCTAACCAGAGTAAAATGATAATATAATTTTATAAGATTTTAGATATAATTAGAGGACTCATGTCTTGATGTGATGCATTTTTGTAATTTTTTCCAAGTAAATAATTAATTTGAATTTTTTATTACAAATTTTAAAATTATAAAAACTTGTATGTCTAACCACCTTAACTTGGTCAAAACTTCATGAAATTCATTTTTTCTTAATCCTATAGTATGTGAAGCATAAGATGTGATGCATGTTTGAGATTCAAAAAATGTGATACCATTTGAAAGCTATAGATGTTTTTCAAATCAGCCTATCAATTAGGACTTTATTCATAATTCAAATAGAAAATGAATAATTTTTATTAAATTCAAAGTAAAGCATAATTTATATTGGTGGAAATTTGAGAATCTCCTTTAAAAACATTTGTTTCATCAATTTTGGGTTAAAAAAAAAAGTCGTCATCCTCATACTCTACACATAACCATCATATCGCCACTTTTTGGCCCATCATGATCCTAAACATACCCATAAGTGTCTACAAATTCACTCAAGAGGACCTCTTCTTCATTAGTCTAGTCTCCAGTCACCTTCTCATCCTCAAGTAACTTATTATAATACATCTCATCTTTGGTGATAGAGGTATGAGTAGCCTCAAAATTTATCATGGCTTCATCTACTACATGTTTTGAATGCATAGGTTTGAACACTATCTTCATCTTAGCTCGATGCTTGGTCCTAAGAATTCAGTGTGACTAGTCTAAAGAAAGATACCCACCTATCTTGGTAGTAAGCTCCTAGGATAACCAAAGAATGAACATGCTAGGAACTCCAATGATCATGGTATCTTATGGGACAGTGATACTAGGGTAGGAGAAAAGAGTTAAGGAGAGGTTCTTGATGACACCTATAGTTTCAACCTTATTCCCATCAAGCTGCATAACCCCTCTATTTAAAGATTCATAGCTAAGTCATAAGGCTTCAACTATTTGCTTGGGCATGACTATGGTGCTGGCACTAGAGTCAATCATAGAATTATGCAACAATTTTTTACCCACAATGAGAGTTAAGAAAAAGGTTTTTGGATTTAACTTACTCTACTTTTGGTAGAGGCTTCCTTTCCATTGTTTGTGAGGACTTTGGCCTATGACAATGAATCAACAACATTTTCCTTGGATGGTTGCTCTATTGGCTCTATGTTTGCATCTTCTAGTAGGGCCTTCTACAGTAATTCCTTCTGGTCTGGGATAGCTAAGACATCCCAAAGGGATACATTAGTAGATGATTTGTTCAACAGTTCCACCATATTAAATGGCAATTGATTCAAAGACTTCTGCTCCTTATATTTTTTATAATAATCTCCTTGCATGGCTAAGATTTCTCTACAATAGCAGAGGAACTAGGAGCTTGGTCGGGAAAACTTTTGGGCTATTGATCAACTTGTTCACCCATGTATCTCCTCTTTGAAAAAGTGTTATAATTTGATTACACTTGCATGGCCTTTGATGTAGAAACACCATTTGAAAACAATGCTTTCTTCTTCTTGCATCCATGATAAGAGCACATGGTTGGGAGCTATATCTGTTTCTTGCTCCAAGGACATTCCTTGCATTTGAGCGGTGAGTTCACATTTTCCATTTGCAGAGAAGCATATGTATAACCTCTCGAGTCTAGAGTGACACCTTGATTGCATTGTTCTACCACTTTTTACCACAAATTTCCACATGGACAGTTTCAGCCCGGCATATGTGCTTCGTTGCAAGGGAAGCACAATTGATTGATATCATCAGCGAGATTATTTTTCCCTGCTAGCAGCTCTCTATTCAAACTTGGGTGAACATTTTGTAGCAGAGTACACAAGTCAGTGCTATCTGATTATTTGTTTGAGTCAGTTGATTCGTGCATGTACCTCCTTGGAACTGATATTGCTTGTAGGAACATCTTATGCCTTGGTGATTTTGGAAAGTTGGCTTCATAGGCATAGATTGCTACTGCTTGATACTATTTATTTCATTTGAGAAGGACTGAAACAAATCCTTGATGTCACTCATCTTAGCCACTAAATGATTGAATGTAGAAGCAACATTCTACATTGTTCTTGGATATGTGTACATAGATTAGGGAGAAGCATACTCATTGGTAGAAGCTATCTCCTGGACAAGAGCTAACAATTCTATAAATATAGGCATAGCGGGTCGAGGTGGTAGCTTTCTAGTGTCAATAAAATTATTCTCTTCCTTAACAATAATGCTATACACATTTGACAAGGTGTTCCCACCAAGGGATTAAATCATCAACAAAATTTTGGCATTGAGATATTTTAGATAGAACATGAATGCCAAATCAGCAGGTGAGCAAATAGTGGTCTATATCCTTTTCCAAGTTGTGTGAAACCTGGCATTCAAGTTAGACATGGACTATTGAGGGGCCATCTTTATGGTCACTAGCTACTAAAATATCAAAGACTGATATCCATTGTTTGAACTCATAAAAAGGATCTCCAAGATGATCCCAGGTGCCAATAGTATTAGCTTGTAAAGTGTAGTACCAATCTAGTGCCTTGCCTTTAAAAGAGGATGCAAGTAACCTTAGTGCTACATTTTGATCAATGACACCATGCACTAAGCACACATCTGCCATATCCTACAAATGGTCATATGGTGTTTTTGATCCTTCCCTCATGAATTTTGGTAAATCTTTTAAAGCAAAAGATGGGATAGGAGCCCACATGGCCTGTGTTACTAGTTCTATTAGAATACTTTTGGCATCTCATGCTACAAAATTTTTGTTAGCCATTGGTAATAGGACTGGTGGAGGGGTCAAGACATTCACTGGACGGGTTCTTGCTTGTACTATTACCAACGGTGGCACTAACAAGCTAGTATTATTCGCTATTTGGGATCTAGTAACAGGTCTATGGTTCATACACCAACTCTAAATTTAGATACATTCAAACAGGTCCCACCGCATGTGCTAGAAAAAGATCTATTGATGCCTAAAATTTCGTCTTATGGAATAATTAGTTAATGGGGGGACAAATTTTGCTAAACTGAGTAACCTCTGGGTTTTAAAGAAGCAGATTCTTCATACATTGGGGTTTGGAAAGGGAAAAGGAAGCAGATATACAAAAATAAAATCTAATGCTAAGGAGATGCGTCAATTTCCAGTAAGTAGGCACAATAAATCTTCCTTTTAGGTGAGATTTGAGGGCCCATTCAACAATCTACATACCCAAAAATAAAAAAGAGTAGAGATGAAAATCTAAAGAGGGTTATGTGCAGGATCATCATGGAAAAAGTAGGCTCTTAAGTGGCAAAAAATTCAAAAAAATCCAATAAAAATGTTGGAACACAACAATCTATTGAGAGGGGGGCAAATACATAGATATCAAAACTTGGCCCTTAAAACGCTTTTGTGCATATAACTTATTTTAGCTCAAAGGACTTTATGCAAATTAATTAAACCAATAGAGAGATGAACACACATTCACACAAAAAATCACATAGCACATGATATAGGTGGAAAACCCAAGATGGAAAAAACCAAGATGAGAAATGTTGCTAGTATCTACTTTCCTAATCTAGCCTCACAAATAAATTTTCTGTTACAATGTTTAGGTCACCAACCCAAGGAAGAACCAACTCCAAGGAGACACCTATCCCCTACATTGAGCAATAAATGAATTATTTGATGACACCAACCAATGAGATTTGCAAAACAACATTACAATTTTTTATTACAATTCAGTGTTGCAACTTATTTGTAATTGCACATTATTTTGTTGCACTTTCTACAACTCACTCTTTGTTTTTGATGTTGCAATATCAACAACACATCCTCTTTCTCTTCTCTCTTTGCTCTCTTCTTCACTTCTTTTACTTCTTTACACTTTTCTCTTTCTGCTATGCACCCTTCTCTACAATTAGAACAACCATTGTTATAACTTACTGCAATTGAACACTCTTTTCACCTTGAATGCAAACACATAGAGTATATTATATATTATAGTCTAGGATTCTTCTTTACATGTGCATTCTCTATCTACTTCTACTCTCTCTCTCTCTCTCTTCTTTTTCTCTCTGCTATATATCCAAAAAGAAATTACACTATATTGCTCTTTTTCCATAGCTGACTATTCTACCTTTCAACAGATAAAAATAATCAACAATATTAAATTGTCTTCTTTCTTCACCAATCAATCAGATTTACAAAACAACATTACAATTTTTAATTACAATTCAATGTTGCAACTTATTTGCAATTTCACATTACTTTGTTGCACTTTCTACAACTCACTCTTTGTTGTTGATGTTGCAATCTCAACAACACAGCCTCTTTCTCTTCTCTCTTTGCTCTCTTCTTCACTTCTTTTACTACTTTACACTTCTCTTTCTGGTATGCACTCTCCTCTACAATTAGAACAACCATTGTTATAACTTATTGCAATTGAACACTCTTTTCACCTTGAATGCAAACACTAGAGTATATTATATATTATAGTCTAGGATTCTTCTTTACATGTGCATTCTCTATTTTCTTCTACTCTCTCTCTTCTTTTTCTCTCTGCATATATCCAAAAAGAAATTACACTATATTTCTCTTTTTCCATAGTTGACTATTCTACCTTTCAACAGATAAAAATATTCAACAATATTAGATTATCTTCTTTCTTCACCAACCTATTATGTCACCCTTGAGATGTGCACCCCTATCTATAAATATCATCTCAAATCTTGTACTAGGGTTTTCCCACTATCTTCTTCAACAAGCTACCTATCACATAGGCCATTAATGTTAAAATTCAAATTCAGGTTTGTTTACCATGGCATTCTTTACGAACCTAACCTTGGGGTGAAATAAATGCTTTCACTAACTTAAGTAAATTTTCACTAATGTTGATTTCTTTTGTAAGCTGCATCATTTCCTTGAAAATTAAATCTCAAATTAGATGGTCGTTGGAGTAGTTGAATGAGTTAAATTTGTTTATTGTGTCATTCTTTGACCAAAACCATCATTCACATTTTCGTAGTCATTGTGGATCTTCAAGTTTGAATTATGGCCATTGATCTTCTCTTTCATGCCATGATCCAATGTTCATCATTCATTTTAAAATATCACCATCAGATTAGTTACCTTTAATCTGGTGTCATTGATCTTAGGGTTCAATCTCAAAGCTCAATGCATAATGTTGACTGTCACTTTTCACCATCGAAAACACATTATCACATCGAGTTGAGACTCTTTAGAGTCCTACTAATAAACACCTCTTGTGAAAGAAAAAAATCCACACACCATCTATCATCCATGTCATCACCACATAATTCACAACAACGATGTGAATTAGCATATCGAGCAATTGCTCTTCGCCACCTATCAGCATAGGTCATCTTCCATCAGCATCACGTTCTTATTGGGTCAAAATTAGATCTTCACTGTGACTCTATTGGGTCGAGGGGACACCAAGTCACCTCTCTCCAATGAGGTTCAATCTCTTCTATGAAGCTTTTTCAGAATATCAAAGAGACCAAATATCCTATTCTATCAATCTTCATATGCCTCCTTTATGAAAATTCAGTGACATGTGTCATCCACATCCTTGAAACATGTCAACTCCTTATTTTCATCACACTCCATTCTCATCCTATTAGGTCCCACCATGACACTATTCATCTTCCATCATTGTGACTTTGTCATGTCAAGGGGACTTAGAGACTCCTCACTCCAATATGTAGAAGTTTATCTGATGAAGTTCTATTAGACTATCGAATTGACCAATCATTTGGTCCTACTAAAATTTTTCCTCCTCTTTGATCTACTTCAAACACTTGAATTTCTAACCATGGTGTCCACCTGATAGATCATCACCATACAATTCACAACTAGGATTTTTATTGCCAAATCAACCAATCATTTTTCACCACTTTTCGTTACACATCACTAGCCTCCTACATCAATATTTTGATTGGGTCCCACCAAGTGATCACCATGCATCACTATGTTTGAGGGACATCTAAATAGCTCCCACCAAAATACACATGTCTCACTGATCAGGCTCTTATCAAGATGTCGAGAGGAAACCTTAACAATCTCATCAACATCCATCAATCTTCCTGATGAAGACCCTTGATGACATCACCTACCTAATATCCTATTGCCACCTGTCAATGTGACATCATACTCCATCATCATCTCCCTCGACCATCATGCCACTTTCTTCATCCACATCACACCCTCTTTTTTTCATGTTATGTCGAAGAGAAACTATTGTCTCTTCAAAGTTCCATTGTTACCTCGATGCAACTTCAACATTTTAATGAAGGGATAGTAAATCATCTCATCCCAACATTGTGTTCTCTCATTAAACCACCAATGGATTTCAACTATCAGTTGATCACATGTCTTGGTTTTTGGAATATTAAAGTAACACCAACATAGCTTCTACTGACATCCACCTCTTACTTCAATACAAAATTATATACTTCACCAACATAGAACACATGTCATCACCTTTCACTATTGCTTCATCATTAAAGGGACTCTAAACATTTAGATTGCTGATATGGTGTCTTCTCACCAATGAACCTTGGTGATGTCATTCTCCACTATCTTCCACTTCTCGCCCATCACAAAAGCATATCTTCCATTGAATTCATAACCGTGATGCAAAGACCCATAGAAATAGCCATGGGATTGCCAAGGCCTGATCTCCACCATTGATCAAACCATCATCACCATGTGAAGGGGAATATTGAGTTTGTCTCACCAAAATCCCATTATCAGTTCAATACATCATTAATTCCCTTTCTCTTTTCACAGGGTCAGAGTTCTCTCATTCCTCTTTCCTTATGCTTGGACTGCATTATAGCTTTAGAAAATTAAGTCTAAACACACAAGTTCGATGCATTCTTTCTCTTTTCTGGACTTAGCCATCAACCTTACCATTTTCCCTTTACCTCCTTTCACATTTATCACAAACCATAACTCATACCTGTGAAACTCCAAAGTGAAAAACACCATCTTTGCATTAAACTTGTCAGATGTTAAGGTTCACCCTTCCACCTTGCCAAGTTTGAACACCATGGTAAGATATACTCCCAAAGTATGAAGTTAAAAATACTTCTATAAGAGGTATGACCTAGGCCCTATACGCAAACTTCTAAAACCTCTTCAAAACTTGCACAACAAAACTTTACCCTTTGAAATTAATGACACTTTCACAATAATTCCAACATGGTCCTTTACTAGATCATGTCCATCTCACCTCTAATCCTCTTTAGCCATGTAAACAATCTCCCTTGCATAATTTCCCATTTTGACATCAATGACAACAATATGCCAATAGTTAGGTTCAAAAAGTATCTTTTGGTGATTGGTACACAACTTCTTACCTCTCTCTCATATACAATCTAATTTTTGGTTCCATTAATATTAAGAATTGAAATGATGGGAAATAGGATGAGACCCCAACCTTTAAGGAGATACAGTTCCTCTTTCAAACTCAAGTTTCACTTAAGGAAACCCTAGAGATTTCAATCCAAGGATGCAAAGGGGAAAGATTTTTGCAATAGAGATGCCCTAGGGTCTAATTAATGATTAATGATGGGTTCACCACAAAGCTAGGGCTTGGAAGGACTAATGAAATGCAAGACCTAATGAAATGAAAAAATTCACTAAATGACCTAGAAAAACATGTAAATCAAAATAGAAAGCTGATAAATTAGAAGTGTGCACCTGGGAATCTATAGAGACTTGAACGAAGACTTGAAATGCTAAAAGCATTGAATTTAGTGTTGACTAGGACTCATATGCCAGACTGGGCTATTTAGTCCTAGAATAGGGTTTCTAGGAAGGAACAAAAATCTAACAAAGATATGTCTGAAACTCTAGAAATCTGCAATGTCTTAAATTCTAGTTAGGGTTTCTAGTCTACTTAGGGTTTTCAAAGAAATTTAAAGTCTATTTCTTCTCTTCAATGTCTACTATGTCTTCTTCACCTAGTTTCCAGGTTTGAATCTCCAATTTGTAATAGGCTATAGATGTCGTTCAATGATCTCCAATGCAAGGTGGCAACTTTTACAACTTTGAACACTTTGACGACTTTCCCCAAGCTTTCTCTTCAATATTTATTCAACCTATATTCAACCTAGATGTACAAATCACACACTAAAGAGAGGGAAAATTGTTGTTTTATTAGTGGAAAGGGGTTTACCTTGGTCAAACCTTGTTTTGGTAATCAAACCTTGAAATGAAATGAAATAATATGAAGGAATGATGAATGAACAAAATGCAATGTTGCAACTTTCCAAACCTTAGCAATAGAGTGCTACAAACATGTATGAAATGGATGCAACAGATGTAGATCGTGAATCCTCCTTGAATGTGAGAGATCTTGAATTGAATGCTAGCTTGAATCATAAACCCTACAACATAATTGTTAGTTCAAAAAAACACATGATGCATGATGACTTTGACATGATGCTTGATACTTGAATTATACTCCAAAATGCTTGATAAACAACTCTTAAAGGATCTTGAATTCTCTTATGAACACTTGAATTCTGTTGTGAACTCTTGAATGCTAAAATTTTCTATAATGCATGAATACTCAAGTTGCTAGGTCACTTGATTTCTTGTTAGGAGAAAATGAGTGAAATAACCTTGTATTTATACGTGTTTATGCCAAATTTCCTGAAATTACAACACTACAAGCCGACCTCAGATCTAGGAGAATGAAATCCTACAAAGAATTTGAATTAAATTTGATTTTGGGCCACAAAAGACTCATACACCAAAAGTGACATATCATTCCCATTAGGAATTAATTATGGGGCACATTTTCAAAATTGCTTAGAATGATGGAAAATCCAGATTGGGGCCCCAAAACCTAGGTGAGACCAATATGCCGAAGGTGGTGTATGAGTCCCAAATCACTAAATATGGGCCAAACAACCTAGAAAGACATGAATTATGATTGGATGTCGATTTATGTCAAGATTATCTTTGCAAAAATGCATAAAATGAGGCTTATGGATGGAAAATAAGGCCAAATAAGGCTTAAAGAAGCCCAATTAATAATGAAAACCATAGAAAAGTGTGAAAGTGTAGAACAACACTTTACAACACCTTAAATAAGGTACAAACTAAGTTCATTTAGCTCACAAGTCCCAAGACATAATGTGAATGTGTCAAACACATTACAACACTAAATCAAGACAACATTATGCTTAATTTAACAAGGAGGGCCCATATAAGCAAGGAAAAGTAAAGGAATACTTTTTCTATTGCCATATCTAGCCCCTACTTTAGTGATAGGATGAACTTTCTTCAAACACACACTAATGTAGAGAAACCCCCATCAAGATGGGTCCAAGTGCACCAATGTTAGTAAGATAGGATGCAAATAATAAAGATGGGTGATCAAGCCCCCATGATCATGATCCTATGACAAAGCAACATAGGAACAAAATACCGCACATGAAAAATGATATAAGGAGCAACAAAGAATAAGTATAAATTTCCGAAGATGAGGAAAGAAAAACAAAAGAGAAATAGGGACGAATGAAGCTTCAAATTTTTGTCCATCGTGATATGGATCAAATCTAGGTTTTCGGTCCAAAAAATGCATACTCACTCTAAGGAAACGAAACTCTAGGCTATCCATTGGGTGAGTATCCAGATAGGTGAGACACATACACACATGTCTAGTATGTGCTGACACACACACACAAGTGGCTGTGAGAAAGTCATGCCTTAGATGGGGTTCCTTTCCAATCATACCAAAGTTATACCTATTGATAATTTTGATAAGGTGCCACAAAACAATGAAATTCAAGCTTCATGAGGCAAGAAAAGATTCATATGCTTGAAACTCATGAACAAACATGATGGCTCCATAGGCATGCAATGTGTGTTATGCAACATGGCCATATAATAGAAAGTGAAAATACAACAATAGCGTAAGGAACGTTCGAAGAAGTCTTTCTTAGTTCATGTAAGGTCTTATTTTGGGGAACTTTTTTCCTAATGTCTCTAGGATAATACCAATCAAAGAATAGAAGATTCGCGACTTAGAGAATGCACTGTGTCGCATCAGGCTACTAACATGAATTTAATATCTAAAGAGAGATCATGCTCTTGAAGGACATTACACCCGATGTCACCAGAAAGCGAAAGACACATCACATGAAGTAATAAGACTATACAATGAAACATTAAATGTAAAATAATAATTCTAATGTATGCCACCACTTTAAAGAAATTGTTAAACACCATGTTGTGAGTAATTACTTTAAAGTAGCCAATGATAAATACTAACAATAAAGAAGAAATGAGAGCTAAATTGGAAACCCTATTCCAATTCATATGTTTCCATATAAAGCTATGTCATTAAATAGGAAGGGGTTTCCCATGAAATGAAACTCCAAAAAATGAGGGGTCTATGGATTTGGGGTCATTATGTTCTTGATACGATGCTTCTAAAAGAGATTAGAACTATCACCATTCCCCAAATACACATAGAACTTTAAGAATGACACAAAGAAAGTGAAAACAAAGAAAAACCTTTTGGGTCAACATGGAAGAAACATGAATGTCTCAACACCTTGTGCCATCCCCAAAAGGAAAAAATAAGGCAAATAAAATATAAAAAAAAATCTTTTGGGTTAACATGGAAGTGACATGAATGTCTTGACGCCTTGCATCATCCCCAAAAGGAAAACACAAGAAAAGTAAAAATTTCTTATGGGATAGAGAAGAATATAGATACAAATAGAGGAATGTCACTAATATAGAGATACATCAAACATAATAATAGGGGGGATCACGTTATACACATGCAATCGCATAAACAAAAAAATAAAAAAAGAATAATGTAAAAGAATAGTAAGGAACATGCAAGTCAACCTATGAGAAGGTCATTCACATCCCAATTTTGTTTATTGTATATAGAAAGTGAATAACTAACCAAAGGGACAATAGCGAGTGTCGAACTAGGGTCATTACCAAGTTCAACACTCTTCTTATGAGAATTATTATTTAAGCACATAGAAGAGGGAAACACTTTATTCAACTCATTATGCACATCCTCATCAATTTTAGTAATCTACTCATCATCATCTAAATTAATCACAACAAGAGGTCAAATGATAATGTCTAAATAAGGGTTCAACTCTTGTTGTTGATGAAATATAGGATCTTTTTATGATGAGGGAGACTCCTCTTGCATTACTTCTGTCAGGTTTGGATTTTTATTTTATTTGTGTGTTTCTTCATTTAACCTTCATGAATGGGCATAGCGTCTATGCCTACACTCTCTAGCATTTCTATTTTGTTTATTAAGACTTTCAAGTTGTAGTTGGGTAGGATCGAGTTTATCAACCATAGGATTCTTTTATTCCCTAAGGGGAGTAATAGAAGGAACCATATAAGGTTGTTCAATCACTTTCTCTTTAACTTTGTAAACTTATTTTATCCTAGGAGGTGTGATGGGATTGTTTTCATTATCTCCTGGTCCTTTTTAGGAAATAGGAAAATGATCTATCTTAGGTGGGTCTTGGTTATTTGGACTTTATTTAGGTTCAATCATGGTTTCATCAATGATGGTAGGATCAATCGTGGGTTGAGGCATGTTTTGAAGGGATAGTTTTTCTATGCATTTCACCTTAAACTTTTTATAGGATTTGAAAAAGAAGTCTTCTCAAGGTTTGATGGGTTCCATAGGCTTGGGCCAAAATAAATCGAACGAAAAGTTTCTATGGAAAGATAAAGGGTTAAAGACACTATGATGCACCATAAATATTGCATTGTCAAAGGGAAACTTTAAGAATTTATGTACGACTGAGGGTACATCTTCCATGGTGCATAGCCATGGGTGACCAAGCTTCACACAAAATTGGTTTGGTGTCAATATGATGGAGAATGGGACATCTAATATTTTTGGTCCTATTTGTAAAGGTAGGGTGATTGGTCCCATCATAGTGCAAGAAAAACCATTGTGTCTTTATTCATGCTTTTAGTTTATCATATATTTCTTGATAGAGCTCATGCAGAAGTAGGAATTTCTCAGTGATCATGTTCTCTCCATAGATAGGAAAAATTAATATCCCATTAGTGGGCTTATTATAGATTCACTTGGTTATATAGAGAGGACCATTAGGTGCATTTCTAATTATCTTTAGATGAGAAATCAATGCAAAGAGGATTTTTAGTTCAGCCCTTATGAGGTTGAGTTTCAATCAATGCAATCAATCCTTTTTTAATAGTATCCATAGGGATTTTTTGAATGGTATCCATGTTTTTCATCATCTGTGTCCACATTCATCACATCATTCTTTGTAGTTTCACTAGCTTTGAAAAATGAAATATTATTTTTTGGCATAGGGTTGGTGAAGATTTATAAGTTTTGGTTTGGAGGGGAAAAAAACTTATTTCCTTGATCATTAACACTTGCAACTAAAAGACAACTGGAATCAATGAGGTCTTGCACAAGATTTTTAAGACACTTACAATGTTTTGTATCATGTCCATTTTTTTAGTGATCATGGCAATCAATATTTGATCTAAATCTTGGAGGGAAAGGTTTATTAGGATTAGGAGTTTTAATGAGAGGAAACGTAATCATTTTGTGTTCTAAGAGTTATGACATTGTCTTATGAAGCGTATCAGGTAGGGGATTGAATTTCCTTTTTGAGTGCCCATAGCTAAAGGGTATCATTGCTTTTACATCAGCTACTTGGTTATTGACATGTGATTTTTTTGTTGAGGTGTATTTAGTTGAAGGAAACCTTTATTTTTCTTCCTAAAAGGTTGGTAAATGTTTTGGTTTATAGACTCAGACTTCTTAGCTTGGCTAGAGGTAGGTTTTGCATCACAACTACTAACTGAGTTTTGATAATCATGGAGGGTAGTGCATAACTCCATGAAGGAGGCAAATTTAATCATGGTAAGCTTATCTTGTATCTTACTTTATAAATTATCTATGAATATATTTTTAAGGTGAGGGTCAAGGACCTTTACATCGATTTGAGAATAGAGTGATTGATAGAATGAAATAAAGTCAGTAATCTTTTCTTCCTTTTTCTTACATCTCATCAAATCAACCAAGGTAATCTTAGGAGTCATTTTCACTTGAAAATGGTTGATAAATGACTCAAAAAGTTTATTGAAAGAACGAATTGAGTTGTTTGGTGATGAAGAAAACCATTCTAAGGCAATATCTTGCAAGGATCTAGGGAAAATTTTAGCCAAGAGCTTATCATCAATAATAAAGTCACTACATAAGCTGGTATAAGTGGAAACATGGTTATAAGGATCTCCTTTCCCCCCATATTTATTGAATCTAGGCACTTCTACACCTTGTGGCATTAGTTTTTGCAATATCCCCAAGGAAAAGAGACTACTTTTGACATAATATGTAAGTGGGCCATTTTTATTTTGGTTGATAGTGGCAACTTGCTTTTGAAGGGATGAAATAGTTTTGCAAAAGTTGGTTTATGAGAGGGTAATTTTTTGTATTATGAGATAGAAGTGAATAAGGTGGAGGGCTATATGTGTTTGAAGGAAAAGTGAATGTAAAACTTATAGGTAGTAGAGTGGTAGGAAATATGATGTACGATGCCACAAAGGTACTAGGGATGCTAGCAGAAATACCCAAGGTTGCATCATTGTTGTGACTTGAGGGTTGGTATAGGTAGGAATAAAGACAATTATTGTGGGAGGATGAATTTGAATTCATCCATGGATTGTGATATTATTTGGTGGTAAAGCACCACTATTGGTTGAGGTAAGATGTTTTCCAAAGATTTGAACTATGGTAAGCACAAGGTCAACTTTGTCTTCAATTTCAAGCATGTGATGAATGTTATCTATAATATGGATAGTAGTGGTGGAAATGTTCTTAGTACTTATTTGATTTTGTAGGTTTGTTAGGTCTTCATGGATTTAGATTATGTTTTCTTGTAGAATACTAGAAACCATTATTTTAGTATGCATCACACTAGTTGAAGGAAATGAGTTGTCAAGGGTATGGTCCATACCTAGTGGGCTAGTGTCAACAGTACTAGTGAAAGAGCTAGATAACCCAAGTTCCACAATGATTGTGTTATCATAGGATGCCACAAGTCTCAAACTTCATCTCACTATAGCATTAGCAATAGGACACCAAGTAGAAAAGCTCTTGCAAGGGATACTAAATGCAAGATGGATGCAAATGCAATTCAATGAAATTATGCTAAATGCAATGGAACAAAAAAATTGTAAACTAAAATAGAAAGTTATCAACAACAAATATTAGCATAGAAACAAACTTTTGAATTCTAGAAATTGTAGTTTAAAATCTACACTAGGACTAAATTTCCCAAAGGGGCATATGAGTCCCAGTGTGGGTTTTTATTCACAATTTTTAGAAAATTTGAAGTGATTTTTATGCTTTGTGGTTTGTATGATTAAACCAAATTCAAATGTAGATTTCAGATGAAATTCAATGATGCAATATGTAAAAATGCAACCTATGTGCACTTTCACTAATGTAAGAATTAGAAACCCTAGGATGCCAATTAACTAATACAAAACACAATGCAATATTAATGCAAGATAAATATAGGATGATATGGCACTCCAAATAAGAATCAAGATGTTTTAGATGTTGGTTCACCAAAATGAAACAATAGGAAATAGGATGGGGCCCCAACCTTTAAGGAGATAGTGTTCCTATTTCACACTCAATTTTCACTCAAGGAAACCCTAGAGATCTTAATCCAAGGATGCAAAAGGGAAAGAGATTGCATTTTGGAGCTAGTATATTATTTTTAATGTTTCTTTCCAATCGTCCTTGAAAAAAAAAGGAAATATGTAGATTCACAGTTTGACTTGATTCACCTCAAGGTTGTTAGTCATTTCATGGTATGGATCTTATTTCTTAATGAAATAAAGGAGACTAGCTCTCTTATCTTACTATGGATATAAATTTCCTCGAGCTCCCTTCAGGTTGTTTGTATTTTGCTAAGTCCTACCCACACCCCATCCATTAAAACATCATCGAGCCCCTTCTTGAAGAGCTTCACTTGCTGCTAACACATGTCAGCTAGACACTCTCCACAAGGATTCCATCCTTTGTTTCTTTGGCGTACCATACCATGTTTCCATGTGTTAGCAACATGAGCATTTGAAAGCCTTCTTCCTTTACTTCTCGCCTGAGCCCCATTCGTTTGCCACATAGCATCAATCCACATACACTTTCTGGAAAACTCCATAGCTAGCACTGATAGCAGCGACTTCTCCACATGTCTTCCTAAGATGGGCTTTCATCACAAGGAGGGAGGAATGAAGCACAGGCCCCGACCTATCACCATGTGTCTCCTCCATAGGGATTTCATTAAGAGGAAAGAAAGATTGAGGAACAAGCCCCACCATATTTCCACATGTCCTAATTGCCTTCATAAGTGAGCGACACATGTCTGCATGAGGTTCTGTTGTTGTTACACTAGGACTACCACAATTATTTGTAGGGGATGCATCTAGAGCTCGAAGATGACTGCGTTTTGTGGCTCAAATCTTTTTCTATTGCAACGGTCTTAGGAAATCATTACTTTGGGCATCATTTTTTATGATGAAGGAATATTTTTTATTATTGGCACACTAGGTTGTGGAATGTTGCTTTATATATACTACTTTCTTCTGAAAAGGAGTTTGAAAGATACTAAAAAATTGTGAAAGAGACTAGGCCTCTTGTTCTATGTTTTAGATTATTGTATAAGACTGACAAACTATGCCACTATTCGGCCTTTCTATTTTCTTAAGCTATTTGACAAAACATTATACTATGCCATTACTATACTAAGTTGTTTATTTGTAGAACTTCTATGATTTTAATATAAATTTGTTGATTTAGACCATATCTTTGACTCTTCTTTTAAGTAGATGTTTATGGGAGTTATTTTATGTTATTGGATAAATTATTCAAGTTTTCATCTTTGATTTATGTTATTTTGGGACTTAGCAAATTGTTGAATGGGCCCTTAAATCACATCTAAAAGATAGATTTACCGTGCCTACATCTACATGTTGGCACATCACCTTTGTTAGATCTTTATTTTTTATATTTTCTTCCTTTTCCCTTTCCAAAACCCACCAAATATAGAAGTCAACGGGTGACACCACAATAGTGGTTTACAATTTTTGGCCAAACTGGACACTGAAATAATTTTTGGGTATGTGCAGGATCATGATGGGCCAAAAATTGGCAATATGATGGGTATGTGGCTAACGAACTTTTTTTTACCCAAAATTGATGAAACGAAAAGGGTTTTAAAAGGATATTCTCAACTTTTCACCAATATAAATTATGCTTCTACTTTGAATTTAATAAGTAATTATTATTCATTTTCTATTCAAATTATGACTAAAGTCCTGATCAATGGACTAATTGAAAAACATCTATAGCTTTCAAAGCATTATCATTTTTGAATCCAAAATATGCGTCACATTCTATGCTTCACATACTATGGGATTAAAAAAATAAAATTTGAATTTGATGAAGTTTTGACCAAGTTAAGGTGGTCAGACATACAAGTTTTTTACATTTTTTAAATATGTTAATAAAAAATTCATAATTAATTACTTTCTTGGAAAAAAATTACAAAGAAATATGCAT
The DNA here is from genome assembly GCA_007258455.2 of Sequoia sempervirens. Taxonomy (NCBI): domain Eukaryota; kingdom Viridiplantae; phylum Streptophyta; class Pinopsida; order Cupressales; family Cupressaceae; genus Sequoia; species Sequoia sempervirens. Next base: position 15,805 of record VDFB02099023.1, on the reverse strand, counting down.
CACATTGGAACATGGGTCCTCTACTTATATATAAAATATTGCATAAAAAAAATATTATCATTTATTGTGGTTAGAATTGGTGGAAAGACACATCACTTCTTATTTTGTCCTTAAGAATTTAAGTACTACTACATTTGAAATTTCAAATTCACCATAGATTTCCTTATTCTTTAAAAGTTTAGAAACTACATTCAATTTCTATAGATTTTATTCTTACATATTTTTTGGAAATAATATATATACCTTAACTTATTCAAATTTTAAGTCAAGTTCTTTCCTGGGATTTTCCTGGTGCACCTATAGTGGCTAAACCATGAGAAATTTGAAGATGGTGAAAACTAGTGATTTGTGAAATTTTTTTTTGTAGATTCTAAATATATTTTTTTCAAAAATTTTGGAATCAGATTGCACTTCTTTCCATCTCCCTCAAAGCCTATTTTGTAGTTTTTTGGAAAACAACATTTTCAAAAAGTGATGCTCACAAAGTATATCGCTTTAACCTTTTCCATGAAGGATTAAATTCTAATTCTTTTCGAGATTTAGATTTGTAACTTTTGATATCTAGTCAAGATCCACTTGGTTAGATAGTTTTTATTGAATATTTTTTCTTTTTGATTAAGTTTTGAATTCAAACAAATTATAAAATTTAGACATATTCTTGTTGTATAGTAACTTTTTGTATGTATCAAAATTCAAATTTTTTTTCTTTACATTTGGATCAAGGACTTCAATATATAGTGCATTAATATTTTTACAAATTTTAAAAAAGAGAATCTATTTTCCACATGTTGTGAAACAGAGCTTGATTTTTAATGAGTGAAAAACCTACATTCACAAGAAATAAAAAATAAATATAATAATTAAATTAAATTTATTTAAAATTATACTTTTTGGGAAGCTTATAATAAGGACTACATACTTGAAAAAAATTAATTTTAAATGAATTCATTTGATTCCCCAAAGGTAAATGAAAAGTGGTTTTTTATCAGTATTTTGATAGGTGTAAAGGAGACTTTGCTATAGGTATGGTTTAAAAATAGCGGGGTTCTATCCAAGGGGGTTTGATTTAAGGTAGTTTGATCAAACCCTCTTCAATTGGAATTCTTTAAATGGAACCTTTTAAGGCCTAAATCATTAAATTTTCTAAAAATATGTGATTTCAGCAAAAATTAGTTCCTCCCAAAAATTGTAAACCAGCTTTGTGGGATCACCCCAACTTCTTTAAAAACCCAGATGTTACTTAGTTTAGCACACTTGGTCCCCCCATTAACCGAGTTTCCCATAAGGCTATTACCTTCTCAATTTTTGGAATCAACGGTTTCTTTTCTTGGCACACCTGGTGAGATTTCTTAAATGTACCTAAACCTAAAGTGGGTGTATGACCCATCAACCTGTTACTAGATCCCAAACAACTAATAACCTCGACTTGTTATTGCTACCATTAGGAATAGTACAAATTAGAACCCATATAGTGAACATTGTGTCCCCTCCACTAGCCATGTTTCCAATTTCTAATAGAAATTACATGGTGTGGGATGCTGGAAGTCCCTTTGTGGAACCAATAGAACCTATCATTTGGGACCCAATCCTGACCTCTACTTTAAAATATATACCAAAATTCACTGGGGATGACACAAAAACACCATCCTAACAGCTACAAGATGTCATAGACATGTGTTTGGTGCATGGAGTTACCAACCAAAATATAGTGCTAAGGTTGCTCGCAACCTCTTTCAGGGGTAAGGTGCTAGATTGGTACCACACTCTATAAGCTAAGACTATCGGTACCTAGTATCAGCTCGGAGATCCTTTATATGAAATATTCTCAAATGATGGAGATAGGTCTTTGCTATATCATTAGCTGGCAATCATAAGGCAAGCCCCATATGAAGCCATGACTGATTTCAACACCCAGTTCTATATAACTTGGCACATAATTCAGGCTGCTATCCACCCATTGGCTGTGTTGGCATTCATGTTCTACTTGAAATCCATCAACTCTGATATCTTGATGATGATCCAAACTCTTGGTAGAACCACTCTATCGGATGCATACACCATCACTTTCAAGGTGGAAAAAAATTGATAGATGTCGGGAAGTTGCTTCCTTGTCCCATTATGCCTATATTCCATGAAATATCAATTCCCACCTAGGAAATAGAATCTACCTATGTGCTCACTCCACTTCAATCCATGTAAACATATTCGGGCACACCATATAATGTTGCTTCTACATTTGGATCTTCAAAGGATGAGATGAGAAATGTTAAGGAGATGTTGAAGACCATTGCTAATGAAATAAGTACCATCAAGTGGAACTAGTCTTTTCCTCTAAAGCCAACCTACCAAAATTATCAAGGCAAATGAACTTCTTACTAGCAAAAGGGTATGTGCAGGATCATCATGGAAAAAACAGGCCCTTAAGTGGCAAAAAAATCAGAAAATTAGTGTTAGGCAGCTTGACATAAAAATTTGAATAAGTTATCTATATTATTTCAAAAATATGTAAGAATAGAATCTGTAGAAAATTGAATGTAGTTCTAAACTACTAGGTTTCTTTAAAAATAAATAAAATCTATTTGTTGAAAATTTGAAATTTCAATCTAGTAATTGCCATTTCAAGGAGAAAAATAAGTAGGTGTCATCCCTAGCCCCTAACCATGGCAAATGGTGTGTTTCGTGCCATTGCGGAGATGAAGCTGTTTCTGCGGACGTTGTATGGCGTTGAAGCCATTACCGGTGGCAGCTTTGTGGGAAACGCGAAGTCTGCAGAGACATGTTTTGCGATAGCGCCGGCGCTGGTCAAAACTCGCATAAAATTATGTTTCTTTTTCGAAATCCTATAGTATGTGAAGCATATAATGTAATTATGGCACTGGATTAAATGTATTCTGGTTGAGGTTATAGATCGTTTTCAATCAACACTTATATCCCGATCGGAACTTTAGTCGTACAATTTAATAGAAAATAAATAATATTGCTGATGAATTCAAATTAAAGCGTAATTTGCCCTTATATTGGTGGAAGCTGAGAATCTTTCATCAATTTTTGGGTTAAAAAAAAGTCATTAGCCACATACCCTAAAAATACCCATAATATTGCCACTTTTTGGCCCCTCATGATCCTGCACATACCCAAAACAGTTCCAAGGAGGCTCATGCACAAATCTGTAGGCTTAAAAAACTAATCAAATAGTGCGAGTACCTACTCCACTGGAAGGTGCTCACTGAAGCTTGAGCGGAGAGCTGACAGCAAGGAAAAACAATCTCACCAATGACATCAACCCTTGGTGCTTCCCTTGTGGCAACACACATATGCCCCGAAATTGCTTGCATGGAAATGTAAAACAAAAGGTGATAGAACAACATAGCCAAGGTGCAATGTTAGACTCTGGACATTATATATATGCCTCTCTACAAATGGAAAATGTGGTACTCACTGCTCAAATGCGAGGGATGTCCCTAGAGAAAGAAATGAATATACCTCCTAATCATGCACTCTTCTCATGGATGGAAGAAGAAGAGGCAGTGTTTGTGATTGATGCTTCTACATCGAAGGCCCCATTAGTGCAGTCTGATTATAACACTCACTCAAAGAGGAGATTCACGGGTGAACTAGTCATCCCATAGCTTAAAAGTGCCTCTGACCAGACACCTAGAAACCTTTGCAGTTCCACAGTAATGTCAGTTGTGAAGGGAAATTGTTATAACTAGAGATAAGGAGAAAAATCCTTCAAACGTATCACCATTCAATGTGGTATAACAATTAAAAAAATCATCTACTAATGTGTTCCTTTAGGATATCTTAGCTACAAAAGGCCCTACTTGAAGATCCAATCATTCAGCCAATAGAGCAATCATTCAAGGAAAAGGCCATTGATTCATCACCTCCTACCAAATTTCTCACAAATAACATAGACGAAGCCTCTATCAAAGTTAGAGATAAGTTGAAACCAAAGCCTGTTTTTCTAACTCTTATTGTGGATAAAAAATTATTGCATGATTCCATGATTGACTCTAGCACTAGCACCATAGTCATGCCTGAGTAGATAGTTGAACCTTAGGACTTAACTATGAACCTTTAAAAAGTGGGGTTATGTAGCTTGATGGGAACAAGGTTGAAACCATAGGTGTCATTAAATACCTCCCCTTGATTCTATTCTCCTATCCTAGTATCATAGTTCCACAAGATATTGTGATCATAAATGTTCCCCCCATGTTCGGTCTCTGCTTATCTTGAGAATTCACTTCAAAGATAGGTGGATACCTTTTCTTAGATTGGTCACACTTGATCATCAAGACCAATCATGGGCCTAAAATAAAAATAATATGTGAACCCCTACACTTGAAACATGTGGCCAATGAAGCCATGATCAATTTTGAGGTTGCTCACATCTCTTTCACCAAAGAGGAAATTTATTGTATCAAGCTACTAGAGGATGAAAAATTTAGCAGAGGTAAAATGGATTAAGAAGAGGTCCTATTGAGAAAATATATGGATGTTGATCCTTTTGGAAACTATAATGCCACTGTGTTAGGGACCTATGTCATCTATGATTAATATCAAGTGCTACCAAAGGCCATGAAGGAACCGGAGAGTGATCAAGCCTCAAAGCTATGGACACTACACTTTGATGGAGCAAGATGAAAAGTTGGTGCAGGAGCCGACATATGTTTGACATCTCCATTCAATGAGTAGACACTCTTTTCCTTTCACTTCCAGTTCACTTGTTCAAACAATGAAGCCAAATATGAAGGCTTAGTGCAAGGTCTAAGCCTTGTGGAGCAGATGGGCATTAAGCAAATAATGGTGTTCAAAGACTCCAAACTAGTGGTCAATCAAGTCTGAGGGATCTCCACAACCAAGAAAGTCTACATGTGATCCTATAGACATAAATTTTGGAACCTGATCGAGGGCTTTGAAGCCTTCAACATATAGATAGTTCCTAGAAAGAAAAATATAAATGTGGACGACATGGCAGCAATCAAATCTCAGTTTGATCTTACTTCTGACCTAATCCATAACATAAACTTTGTACAAGTGATCATTTGACCAACAATCCCAAATAATGACGAGAGTTGGAAAGTGTTTGAAAGTGATGAACACATCACCTCATTCATCCAATAGTTGGGAGAGTTCGCCGAGCAACTCCAAAAAATGAACGTAGAAGCCTACGATGGACAAATCATTTAGCTAAAGTCTAACAAGCTTCCAAAGGGATTGGTCACTGTCAAAATTATATTTGATTGTGATGATGCAAGAAATGACAAGAGGAATTTTGTAGTGGAAAAAAGTGACTATGCAAACCTTTAGGTTAGAGACAATAGGAAAATCAAGGTCAGAAAAGATATTCCATAGTATGATAAAGAAAGACTTATCTAGTTTTGTGATAAATATGGAGTAGTAGCTTGGTCATATGATGGCCTTAAGGGATATGATCCTAAAATAATCTAGCATACTATAGAGTTGATTGAAGGGGAAATACTTATCTACCAAAAGTAGAGGCTAGTAAATCTAAAGATTGAAGCCTTGATGGCCCAAGAGATGACAAAGCTAAGTTAGTCTCAGATCATCTTCTCGATCAAAATTAACCCATGGGTATCCAACCTAGTTCTAGTCTAAAAGAAGAATGGAGATATCCACCTATGTGTTGAATTTTGGGACCTAAACAGAGCATCCCTGAAGAATCACTACGCCTTTCCTTCTATGGAGTCAATCTTGCAAACAGTGGCAGGATCAGAGATGCTTTCTCTACTGGAAGGTTTCTCTGGTTATAACTAGATCTAAGTAAAAAAGAGCATTGACACAAAACCACATGCACTACCAAGTTGGGAATATTTTCATTTGCAAAAATGTCTTTCGACCTCTCAAATGTAGGAGCCACCTTTCAGCGGGAAATGGATATCACTTTTAGTGAATTGATCAACAAGATTATCTTAATCTATTTGGATGATCTGACTGTAATCTCTAAATCTAAGGATGATCACTTTGATTACCTTGAAATGGTTTTTAAAAAATTCCAAAAGTTTGGGATATCCTTGAACCCGAAAAAATGTGTCTTTGGAGTACCACAAGGAAAATTATTGGGACATGTAGTGTCTAAAGAAGGAATTGCAATTGATCTTGAGTGGGTGAAGAAAATTAGGGAACTTCCCCTACCAATCAACAAGAAAGGAGTCCAGTCTTTTTTGGGGAAGGTAAACTTTGTAAGAAAGTTCATTTTTGATTTTACAGGACTAATTAAACCTATCACCTTGATGCTTAAAAAGGTTCAATTATTCAAATGGAAAAAGGAAGCTAGAGAAGCCTTTCAAAAGGTTAAGGATGCTATTTCTTCAGCTCTTGTCCTAGTCAATTCAAACCTATCAAAGGACTTTATAATGTATGTATTCAGTAGCAAATCCAACATTGCTACTATGCTAACCCAAAAGGATGATGAAGGAAAGGGAGAACATCTAATAGTATTTCACTCCTAGACCTTAAAAGATTATGAGATGAACTAAAAATTTGTCGAGAGGCAAGCATTCACCATTGTTAAGGGACTTAAGAAGTTTTGATACCTCATATGTTGCAACAAGGTGGTTCATTATGTCATGCATTCTAGTGTGCGCAAGTACATCATGGAAGGATAAATCACTGAAAAGAGGGCCAATTGGATCACTAAGATCCTTGAATATGACATTGAGGTCAAGCATACAAGGACTATTCAAGGAAGGATACTATGCGAATATTTGGTGCATGACAAAGAAATGGCATCTAAAGAAGAGCAACCCAAACTTGTTTTGACAAATGAATATGAGCCTAAAGGCTGCTAGCTAATAGATAAGGTAAGATTCATGTATACTTGAAAATATCCATCAAGCCTTCCTTCTCATAAGAGAATATTCTATAGACTGTAGAACATGTGATCCACACTTATTGAATGGATCCTTTTCAAAAAGAACTTCAATGGTTTTCTTTTGTGGTGTGTCACCATGGAGCAAGGGAAGAAAATTATTGATACTTTCCATAGCAATCCCACGAGCAAACTCTTCTTTGTGAAAACCACTTCCTTCAAAATCATGTGTGCTACATACTTCTGGCCTATGCTATTCCATGACTCATACTCCTTGGTGAAAGCCTACAAAGAATGCCAATTCTTTGTAGGAAGAAGAAAAAATTCCACAATGCCTCTCAATTCGATAGTGGTTGATGAGCCATTCACACAATGGGCCCTTGATTTGATCAGGACGATCAATCTCGCCTCCAACACTAGAAACAAATGGATCCTCATGGCCACAGACTACTTCACTAGATCGACCGAACTCATACCCCTAAAGAATGCAATGAAGGTAGAGATTGTGGACTTTATTGAGGCGCTAGTAACAACCAAAGACCATCATCTTCGACAATTCTAAGGCTTTCCTGCATTCTAATGTATGTTAATGAACACTTGTGCATGGAATATTCTTGAAAACGTCATCAAATTACTACTTGTAGGGGAATGACCTGGTAGAGTTAACTAATAAAAATTTAGTTTGATTCATTAAAAGAATCAAGTTGGAACATATAAAAGAATGGCATAAGAACCTTTAGGAAGTGCTCTGGGAAAACTGCATAATCTCCAAACAAGTTTTCAAGACTTCATCGTACAAGCTAGTGTATGGGAAAAAAGCACTATTTCCCATCTCCATGGAGATTCCTGTGCTACAACTACTCAAATCCTTGGAAGTTGAAGGGAATGGAGCCATGGAGGTTCAATTTTTCGAGTTACTGGAAGTATAGGAAAAAAGGGAAAATGCCCTACCAACCATGTCTAATCACTAGGAAGTGGTTAAAAGATGGTTCAACAAGAAAGCCTCAGACTAGGGTCTAAAATGTAGAGACCTAGCATTAAAATTCAACGAAAGGGCCATGAAGCCTGGCCAACATAGAAAATTTGATAGTTTGTGGGAAGGCCCTTTTAGAATAATTCAACGCAAGTAACATAACACATTTGAATTAGAAGATATGGAGAAGGAAGCATTGGGGATTCTGGTTAACAAAATCCACCTAAAATTCTTTAATTAAGCTTCATTATTATTCTGCTAGTGTAAATATGTAAATATTGTAATTATTTTTCTTTGATATTTTTGTTGACCAGTCTTCCCTCAACCCTTCAGCAACCCATGAAGCATAAAATGAATTCATATGTGCAAAATTGAAAAAGTAATCAAAGAAATGAAGAAAAGAGAACTCATATTGCAGAATCACAAGAAAAAGAGATAGGAATTTGATATAAGCTATATATTCATTATATACAGAATTATATTATTTGATAATATATTTTCAAAATAGCTCTGAGGCCATACTCTTAAATTATATCTATATAGTATGTAGTTTTTTCTCATATATACAAAAACATATGGAAAGTTTTATCTCAAGTAGCGTGAATGGGAGCATCATCGCTAACATCCGGAATAACATCATCATAATTATGAGCAACAATAGGAGGATTAGGAATGGAAATAGGAGCATTAGGAGCAACAAGAGCATCAACAACAACAATGGTGAGTGGTGGGGATATAACAAGTCCCTGAAGTTAGTGTACCACTCTAAGCCATAAAACAACACCCCATTATAGCAACACAATAGGAAATGATAGGCATGAGTGACTTTCTAGCGGTGCTCTTCTTTTGTTTGAATATAAAATCCACTTCGAAATGGTACCCATAGCACCACTGCATCTTCTTTGATATGTCAACATAGGTCACTTGTCGTGGGGAGTCCAAGGCCATACACTGCATTCATTGCCACTTCACCAAGGCCACCTAGGTAAAACTTGGGAAATATCTCTTTTATCAAGCAAAAAATAATCTACTTGGGGACTTGTATATCAAGAAAAAATGCAACAAAGTGAGAGCAGATGTCAGTATTGACCCTATATTTATGCTGGTACTCGATGCAGTCCCTTCCCAGAACTCACTTCATCGCTACTATGGCCAACAAATGTTTGCTCCTTTTCATTTTGTTCAAGCACCTATTGGAGATCTCACCTAGGAAAGTTGTTTGAGACTTGTTGCTAACAAGCCTAATTGGAGTATTCATGATGCTACCCAACTATTTAATACCAATTCTACTCAAATTCCTAATGCTAATGCTACCCAACTACATAATACCAATTCTTCTCAAATTGCTAAGTGTGATTTTGCTATTGTCTAAGTGCCTATTTATAGAAATACGCCAAGATATCCAAGGTACCTATGTGCCATAAGCATGATGCTAATCAAGTGATTAACTCAAAAATCCCACCAAGATCCTACTCAAAGTTCCCACCTTGTTATGTCTGCTATGTATGACTCATTGCATGTGAAGTTAAGTAGAGCTAATTAATTAGCATAAGACAATGGAAGTCTTCAGTGGTAGTTTGCACGTATAGGTGTTGAGGTGTCGCATTGCAAGCATTTTTTAAATTTCAAGGAAAAACACAAATCTTTTCAAGTACTCATTGCATATTTGGCTTAACATTCTCTTTGAGATATTAATTTTCAAAGCATGCAAAAGCCTAAAAATGCCTCCAGTCATCAGGTCAATTTCCCAAGAGAATCATGCCATAGGACATCATTACTAAATGTCATTATAAATTCTTTTCTTTTCAAAATGGCAAGGAATTCATTTTGCACAAGCAAAGGAGTTGGAAGTACATGCCAAATTTAATGCTAAAAGGTAACCGTTGTCTGCCACCCCAAGAAAGAAATAGCTAAGTATTGGATGCAAGAGGCTAACATTGTAAAAAGCTTCTTGAGTACACTATCTAGAGCAAGGAGTTTCCAATGAAGAATTGCTAAGGAACACCAATGAATTGTAGTAGGTTTAAGCATAACTAAAATCCACACCAGAAGGAAAATGGCCCAAAATCCTCAAATTGAAGTGCAAGGAGAGGAAATGCAAAGCTTGTTTGATGCCATGTGTGTGACACCCATGGAATTTTTTTTTTTATGATATCTCTCATGATTTGCCTAGGATACTAAAGAAGCTAGAGTGGATTCACATGTGAGCCACTAAATAGAAAAAATCTCACAGGGGCCAAAGCCAAATAAAGGAAGAATGGGATAACATTCATGATCCTTTCCTCAGAAAGAACCCTAAGAATCTTAGGGAGGTGGCCTATGAGAGAATGAAGAAGAATAGTAACCCAAATTATTTCATACAGAAGCAATGGTTCAACAGGCTTCGATGATATATGGTCCCTTTTGTGCATTACTACCTGGAACTAGACAACAAGGGCATTAAGTATTTTAACCCAGATACCAACACCATCGAGGGTCAAGAGTTGAGAGTTAACATCAACGTAGAAGCTATATGAAGCATGCTATGCATCCCTATAAGAAACTCTAAAGTGGAAAGATGGAGTCATTCACTCCAAAAAAGGGAGAGAAGATATGGAGAACCAGGGATTTTGCTCTTGTTTTAATAACAAAGAAACCAAAAGTTACAGGGAAGATCATAGAAAGCCACCACAAATTCTAGCAGCACACAATGCTTTCCCTATGGACATGTAGGATGCCTTCTCAATGATGGCCTTATTTTGTGGCTTGGACACTAACATATATGTTCCGGAGTTTCAACAAGGTCTAGGGTTTCAGTTGCATAGGCAACATTCCTTATTCTGTTATGACTTTAGAGAAGTCATCATTGGGGAGATCCTAAGCCAAATAAGGGAATATAGAATACAATAGAAGTTTATATTTCCTTCTCTCCTTTCCCACATGTTTTTACATCAGAACCCTAACTTCTTCAAAATACATGTGAGGTTGACTATGTTTGATGAAAAAGGAATAAGAACACAAGTTTTTGTATGGACTCCTCTCCTCTTTGCAACTTATGATTATTATGCATTCTTAGATTATTTCTTGACTCCAATCTTGCAAGACTCAAGGGAGGATGGTGGTCTTTATCAACTTTCTATTGACCAGATAGGGTATATGTAGAGTTTCACTCTAAAATGAAACTAGTTTTTAAGAGAGGATTTAACCTTCATTTGGTTATGCAACTTTACAGAGGAACCATTCTAGCTTCCTGCATGCATCAAAGATTAGGTTTTGGCCCTTGAGATGTTCCAAAAAGTCTCAATTACTAACTATACCTTTTGTGGAGGGAAGGCCAAGAAGAAAGGTTTTTTCCTCTGCCCACTGAGCTACAAAATGGTGGTTATGGTAAAAAAGTAGACACATAAGCTACAAGAGGAAAAGTTGGCTCATTTGGGGCTAGTATGGATTTCTGAAAAAAGGCCATATAACCTCAATAATGACTTGGGAGGCACAAAAATTTAGGTGATTCATAGTCTCCACCCTTATTTGGAAAAGCAGTGAAATCCACTGAAGGATCAAGATGATCTATTGTTTGACTTGGTTCACATCCTATAGAGGAAGGAAGACTACCATGGCTCAAATTCTACTTCCATTCAACAAATTTTAATGAGAAGCTAGAAATGGGGGCCACCCTTCACAATGTTTTGGTTGAGAATTTCAACTAGAGTGAAGAAAAGATTAGGGATTTCTATATTTACTAACAAGAGATCAAACACCCCGATACCCCTTATTAAGACATAAAGATGAATGAAAAATTTTACTCTATGGAACGAAGTGCATGGTGATTCTGACACAAGCGATGATGAGGATGTAGACCCGGAGGAAGCTTAAAAGTATACAGGGAAGGGGAAGGAGAAAGAAAAGGAAGTGAATATTCCCCTAACTAGTGCAAAAAACTAAACAAGCAACAACATAGGCTAGCACAACTACTCTAAAGCTATTGTTGAATATATCACATTCGAGATCCTCCTAGACACACACAAGGGTCATAAAAAAAAAAGTTTCCCAACAACAATAGTTGGAAGCCATAGAGGTGGAGGATTCCCCACCAACCAAAAAGCATAGCACAAATACAGCTTCTAGAGAAGGTTCGCAAGAGCCCATAATAAGACAGGAGCCCACAATGAGTTAGGGATCACAATCATCTACACCACAAGTATCTCTTGCTCCCTCTTTTCTTGCTTCACAATCTTTAGTTCCTCCTGATATCTCTGCCTCACCCATTACTTCAAGTGTCGGTGCTTAACTACTGCTATAATAGTTGTGGGAGTTTTCTCCCAGTTCTCCTAGGTGGGATCATTTTCCTTTACTCCTCCATAGACCTTTCCACCTTTTGTCAAAGCCCAATCCACATCTACTATCATTTCACCTTTTACATCCACAAACACCATCAATACCCCTCTTGCTACTACTATATGGGCCCCTAATCAATTTTCCCAATAGATGGAATCTGCCATGAGTCTGCTACTACCACTACACCTGATGAGTGCTCCCGTTGGTTCACAGATCGGGCCTTGGCATATTCCCCATGTTCTACTCACTAATAGTCTCCCTTCTGAGGAAGAAATCACCTGAAACCACTACCCTCTCATTCCCTTTTTCTCTTCCTCCTAGTGCACCCTTCATAGGTGAGCTCATTAGGTTTCAAATAGAGTTTTTGTCAAAGGGTCATAAAATAAAATAAGTGTGGGCTATCAGGTTCCAAAAGTGAAAGGCCAAGGATGCTAAAAATACAATTGAGCCAAAGGTGTAGACAATTTTCAATGAGGCCCAACAATCACTACATTTTGCAACTATGAATCCAACTGTCATCAAAACGTAGGGAGAGATGTAGCTTGAGGATTACAACATGTATGCTATGGGACTCAATCTAAGCATAGCCTAGTAGGAAGAAAAATTTGAGCTCATGGAGGAGATGCAGTGAGTGGTGACCACTGATTTCCTTAAGTCCGTTCACTAGCTGAAGAAGAACAAAGAGGAGCTCAAAACTATCAAGGAGAGAATTGAAGTCTTACTAGAGAAGGAAAAAGAAAAGGATGCAAAATTTGTGTGCACTTATCACAACAAGTGGAAGAAGAGCAAGCTAGAATCTGAGGGGAACTCACAAAGTTCCAAGCCCAAGATTCCAACTTGGTCATCGAGCTGCAACAAAAAAACCAAGAGTTATAGGACTAGTTAGCTTGGGAAAAAGAGGAGATGCAACAAAATAATTAGGAGTTTTAGCATCAATGTGCTCAATTAGAATAAATAATACAACAAAATGACACAAAATTTGAGAGCCAACAGGCTTAATTTGAGAAGAAAATCAAGGATGTGAAGCTCAACCTGGATATTAAATCTACAACTAGAAGCTAGGCCGAAGAAAAATTCCTTGCCAATTTGAGAAACTTGGAGTAACAACTCTCCATTGCAAAAAAGAGGATTGTAGAACTGGCACGAGATGTTGGTTCAAAGGATGCTAAGATTACCTTTTTTGAAGAATCTTTCACAACCCCCTGCTACCTAGTCAGACCTCCTTCAAGTAGCCCAGTGACTATACATTTCGTACTAGGAAAAGGTCAAGACCTTTTGCTGGAGTCTCCAACCAATGCTCTAGTTCCTGGTGGAAGAATAATGTTTGAGCAAGGAGGTTCATGGAAGTATCAATTAATAAATTCCCAAAATTCATCATGGAGAAGGTTCCAAAGGAAGAAAAATTGTTGGATAAGTTATAGATAGTACCAAATGAGGACCTAGTGTGTGCATGAATCGAGAACCTCAAGTTAGCTACCAAAGCAACAAAAGAGTTCATCTACTACCATGTAACCATCCTCTATGCTAGTGAGTGTGTTTCCAAACTAGGCCAAACTATGTATAGCATATAGGAAAAATTCTCCCAGCTAACTTAGATGGGCTTGCCCTCCTCGTTTCTTTCTGATGACTTGGTGGCCATAGTAGAGAAAATTGTAGCGAAGATTGAAGAGAAGTAGCAAGACATATCCACCTTTTTGAACTTGATTCATCCCCCTACTACAGAGGGTATTGAGGGAATCACTCATCAGATAGTGTGGATGCTCTTCAAACTCAAGTCTGAGGCTACTATATCCATGATGCTACCATACAAAGAAGTGACCAATCTACATGGAGTGCAAGAGAATCTATGCGACATATTGACACCATCCAAGGCTACCTGGTTGCCTCTATAGATTGGTCTCTCCAAGATCTTACTCCAACACCCAATGGATAAGGATATGGTCTTCAAACCCTAAATTTTGGGTTCTTCATTCTATTGACAATGATTTTACTCACAACAAATAGGGTGAATAAATTATTCATAGACAAGACTGCAAAGAGCCTATCCTTCTTGAAAGATATGGAACAAAGACAACCTAAAGGGGAATTCTACATTAATAGGAAAATATTGGATTTAGTTCAATCCCTAGTCTCTGATAACTAGGTCATGATTGTACTAGGGTTGCTCTTGGGTACTGATGTGATATTTTTCTGTTAATTTCAAAGCGACTATGATTTTGGATTAAAAATTTTAGGCATTGAATTTTCAATTGAATCATAAGGACTGCATCATGAAGTCAAAATATTTTCAATATTACTTCATGAACATCATAAATTCTTCGCTATCACTTAAGTAGATTTAGCATTAAACATTCAAAAATTTCATAGAAAATAAAATATTTTAATAAAATTCCATCCATTCATTCAAATTTTGGAAAAATTTCAAGAATTTAAACATCTCTAAAATAAAGCATAAAAATACTGAAAATTAAAAGTTTCTCCTGATTATTCTCCATGCATGCCCCAAAGAATCAACTAAAATAGAGAAAATTGATTTATACTTCACCAGATTGCTTCAAAACTACATATAAAATGGTGCAAGATTTTAAAGAGAGGGGTTTCGATTCTGGACACCGAGTAGGTTCTATATGCACTCTTAAATGGATCAACATATAGTATTGTTTGACTAAACTAACAAAACCATATATAAAAGATACTAAGATAGGTAGCTATCTAATAAGCTCTAATATTACTCATCGTGTAACACCTCTCTAAACCCAGGCTGGTAAGATAGTATTTTAATTCTTGATTGGATATTTTAAATGTTAAATGTTATTATATAATGAGGTTAGATATTGTTGATTTAGTGAAAGATTATTATGATTAGTTATGATGATGCAAGTAATTGATATATATGGTAGCTAACTACAATCAGGATGTAGTATGTGCTTCGACTATGTATATATGTATATGCGACGTGTATGTTACAGGTACCAGGTATCGACTCCACCTGGCTTCACAGGTCTGAGCGTACCTTCCCCAATGGTGGTTACTAGAGGTAGTCACAGGCCAAATGTCCCCTATCCTAGCCATTGTACCCTACTAGGGCAGTGTTTCCTTGTTGATGTCTTACCGTCCGGTTACCTAACTGTAACGTCTGGAGCACCTTTTAGCCGTATGTTCCAGAGCACCTTTTTGTCGTATGTTCCGACGCACCCTTCAATTGTATGTGGTTTACTAGCATGTTTTATTGAGGTATTTGGTTTTGGTTTTCATTAATATTTTATGTGTTCTTATATATTTTATTCGGATTGTCAGTATTTTGATGGGTTCCATTGGCATCCCCTTGTGCTTTAAATATGGTATTTTATGGTGGTTAATTACTTGGGGATTTGAATTTTTAGTTCTCGAGGTTTTAAATATTTTATTTAAATGATTTATTGACCCTTTTTTTTGGGAGCCTTGTGTGTTTGGATGATTGGATCTAAATTATTATTTTTATATGAAAGAGGGAATGTTGGATACTTAGTGATTTTTATTAATTGTATTGGGAGGCTTTAATAGTTTGTTTTATTTAAATGCCTCATTTTATTTTTATTGTTTTGGGGAGAAATTTTAAAATAAGGGGGGAATTCTTTGTTTCAATACATTTTTTTTTTTTATTCTTTTATTCGAAGGGGGTTATCTTTGGGGAGAAGAAATTT
>VDFB02099022.1:0-25136 GCA_007258455.2 Sequoia sempervirens | reverse complement strand
TAGAGCCCTTGCTAAATCATTAGAATTCATTACTTTTCATATATATTTTTTTTAGTAAGAAAATAAATATATAGTCAAATCATAGGGCTAATGCATGACAATTTTATTCTAAAAGAATTACCATATAAATAAGTGAGAAGATAGAATAAAATTTTAAAATATGATTTGTGTGCATTATTTGTTGATCTAAGAACCAATTCACCTTTACATGGAAGTTGGAAAATATTCCCTATTAATTAGTGTCAACACCAAGGAATGAGGGATAATTTCTCAGATAGGTGGTAGATGGTATTTTACCATACCCCATGCAACAATAATGCGGTATCACAATGTTTATTGAGAAAACCCTATTGTAAAGGGATGTGTCATGTGTGCTACTAGCAAACCCAGTAATAAAAAATTAGTTTTTTACACGCCACTTCCTATACCTTCTTGTCCATGGCAAAGTGTATCTATGGATTTTGTAGGGGGTCTACCTATGTCCAAAAAAGGGCATGATTACTTGTATGTGGTAGTGGATAGATTTAGAAAAATGTGTGTCTTGATGCCTTGTACAAAACAAGTGATCAAGACTCTCACTTCCTTGGGTTCATTGTGGTTTGCCCACATCATCTAATCGAGACTCACTTCCTTAGGGAGTTTTGGTCAACTTTGTGGAGGTTAATGGACACCAAGCTTTAGAAAAGGACTGATTTTCATCCATAGAATGATGGATAGACAAAAGTGGCCAACAAGACAGTGATACATCTACTCTAAGGATATTGTAGCAAGCATTTTAAGCTTTGGGATGAGCAATTACATTATGTGTACAACATGCCTACATTCTTCCACATAAAGGTCTCCTTTCGAAACATGTTTTGGATATTTTCCTAAATCTCCTTTGGATTTCACATTTAGGCAATATCTAGTTGTGGATGGACATAGCGATGTAGACAAAGCCACAAAGTTCATCTAGAAGATCCAATTAGTTCATCAAGTTGTGTGAGAACAATTGGAAAAGAGCCAAGCCAAGTATAGGGCTAGTCATGACAAGCATCAAGTTGATCATAATTTTTGAGTCAATGATCAAGTTTGGTTATATATTAGCAAATAATGCCTTAAAGGTGAAGGCAAAAAGCTCAAACCAATTAGGTATGGTCCATTTACAATTTTGGAAAATATTGGTGACAATGCTTTATGATTATATTTATTCAGTAGTGAATGTTGAAAAATTGAAACTATATGAGCCTTTTATGATGATGGATCAGGGTGAGAATGTTTCAGTTCTTTCAGTTGATGATTTTGCTCCTGAATATCTTGATAATTTGTAGGAAGATGTTATTCTTGACAAAAGGATTAGTACTTCACGAAGAGGTGATGCAGAATATCTTCATGTAGGTATAAAAAGGATGCATCCAAGTAAAGCACAATGGATGGAAACTAGAAAATTCAGGGAGCTATACCCTCACTTGTTGAATAAAATAAAACTTTTGGTGGTCCAAAAGCTTCTTAGCGGGGAGCATCGATCTAGGAGGATTACCCCAACTAATCCAAAATTATAGTTTCAAATATTGATGCAAATGTCTTCATGTCATAGATCTTTCCAACACATTTTGAACTGGCTCAAATGGACGTTGTATGCAAAAGTTATGGCCTTTGCAAGTTGAAGGGAAAACATGGATATACTGTGTAATGTCCCTTATCAGCCTTTCCTTAGAGCTCACTTGTTTGTCCTAGGTTTCGCTTGTTTATTACCTGGTTAGGGTTTCTTCTTTCCAAATGAATGTTATCCTAATTTAATAGCCTTAGATTTGAATCTTGTATTCACCATATTAACAACATATCTGTTAGCATTAATATTTAGATATCCAAAAACATAATCACAAAATTAATAATGAAGAAAAAGGAGGAGTGGCATGGGTAGATCCATCTAAAGCTATCCATCTAAGCCTAAGGGCACAAGCATCCTATCAGGATAACCCACCCCTTGGCTCCGAGTTGAACGCCCAACTAAGACTATGATGTAGAGCAAGGTGGTGATGACTCACCCAAAACACTCAATAATCTGATCCAAACAAGTAACCAACCTTATCCAACACTAAAAGACCAAACTTAAACAAGGAATCAATTGTCACAACTCTATTCTCTCAACTTGACTCACACACTCACCAAATGGCTTGTAGCCCTCACAAACAGACTTCTCTCACTAACTTATTGAATAGGTTGTACTGAGACCTAACAAACATCATTTGAGACTCATTTCAGCTCTAGACACAACATACCAAAAGGTCACAAGTGGTTTCTTAAGAATATTTTGGAGATTCATTAAACTACCCCTATTTTTAGGCTACCCAAAAAGCCCTCTTTTACAAAGAGACTCACCTTTAAACTTTCCCTAAACTCCAAAAATTAGTGGGGAAGTGCTAAACAGCCTGCAAAACCACTAAATCCACCTTCTTTGAGTAGAGATTAACTCACTAACAACTCAAAACACAAAACCCTTCTTTTTAGCAACTTTCTTGGGGTTTTAATGGAAAACAACGTTCCCAACCATGCCACTCACTAAAAACTCATTAAACATACCTAATAGAGCCTTCAAAAGGTTAATAAATCCTTAAATATTGCTTCCCCCACGTTTCATGGACATTCACTTACCTAAACCATCAAATTTCACTCAAAAACCTTCATTTTCAGCATACTTGCAACACACAAACTCACTTGCAACACCTATTCAGCTCTCAACTCCCTCATAGACACTTGTTAAAGACTTAAATACATCTGCACTAGGCCATTTCATCAATCCACAGTTAGAACAATAGATGGAATGGCCAAAATTGCATGATTAGGGTGTCAAAACCCTTATTTTCTGAACTAGACCAACAAGTAGTAAAATTGCTCTCAGAAACTTAAAACTTAATGAAACTTCACCAAATTGGAGTCAAAACAACCTTAAATAAGTCCTCCACAATATCAGGTCAACCCTTGAGCCAATAGATGTTGTACGACCTTTGTATTATGACTGTAAAGTGCAGATTTTTAAGAAAAAATACAAAAATTTCTGAGTAAACACAAAATTTGAGCTAACAAGAGTCAATATTATTCAATCCCTCCCCTTACAAACAACTACTAAGCCTTTTTAACATGTTTCCTACTTTATTGAATCAGTTACAAGCATAGATTCGAATGGAGGAGCATTTAATCTCCTTTTACATGCAAAATTGCCAAGTTGCACACTATGTTTAGCAACTTTTCAAAACTAACAAAATGGACCCACTAGCAACCTTAAATGGTCTGAAAACAAAATTATTGCACTTCATGCACTCCACTAAACCACTAAAATGTCATTACAAACATTTAACTACCATTGACCTTGAAATTCCTAATTGCATTTTGCAACTTTTGGGTAATTGGCAATTTTTACATCTTTTGCAATTTTTGACTTTCTTACTCAAATGACACAATAATCAACCTAATACTTAGTAAGAGGTCTCACTTGACCTTATTTAACATAAACGACCTCTTCAAATGCTAAAAAGACCTACTAAGTTGCAAAGACTAAATGACCTTCAAATTTGAACATGGTGGTTTAGGTGCTCCTGCACCAGACTATTCCATCCTCAGTGGTGTGCTTAGTGGAAACACTTGTACCTACTTTCTCTACCCACGTCATCACCTCGAAAGACACATGACCTATTGGGGGAAGCTAGCAGAGCTCATAAGTGGTCCATGGCAACAACAAATTGTTAAGTGGTATCCCCACCCCTCCATGGCTGCAACAGATTGTTAAGTGGGGATTTTAGGCACCACCTGTCTCAGGGCCTTCCACCCTAGTAGGCTTACAAACACATAGAAGACAATCTTTAAACAATCAAATACATTTGCATTTACTATTGATCCTTATCAAATCATTTCATAGTTCCAAAGTACTCATAACAATACTAAATAAATCATAATCATTTCATAGAATAGTTATAATGACACCAAAGGAAAACATTGCACCGATAATTAGATTAGCAATATCTATTTCTCATATTCAAAATATGCTAGATATTATTGCTAAGTGAGTACATCACCTAATTTGTTGTGTCTTCCCATGTCTCTTTATTCCTTAATCGCCTTTCTTCAATCTTACATTTGATTGATCATAGGATAAAAACATATATAAATAAATATTAATCTATTCATTTTTATATTAAGATCATAATTACTTATAAGGCTCAATAATTACTACAAGCATCATTATTGCATAATTGTATATAATATATATATTCTATATAATTACCCCTTTATTTATATCGATTGATATTTATATATTTATATATAATTATTTATTTATATTGATTTGCATTCATACATTAATTATTCTTACTCATATTTATTGGTACTCCTATATACATTTATATAATTATTCTTCATTTATATTATACTCTTATCTCCCAATAATGTTATGAATGTAAACAATATTTATGTACAAGAGATATCTCATTATTTATTTCCTTATTTCTCTTTTCAGATCACCCTTTCTTCCTCTTGCTTTTCTTTTGGATTGGTCCTCCTTTTATGGACCGATCAATCAAGAGTCTCCTCACCTTTTGGCAAGGGACGTGCCTTGCAACTTTTTGTGATTTATAGTAATGTTGATTGTTTTAGTAATGACTGCCTTCATTAAATTTAATACTAATCGCTGTTTTGATAGACACCACACTCTTAATTGCTGACCTTTGCTTGATTGTTAGTGATCACTGTATTTGGAATAATAATCGCTGAACTGCTTTATATTATAAGTTTTTTTACTAAACATATATTTATTATTATTATTATTTTTATAAATATATTTTAGTATGGTTATCAATAATAGTGTTGGTTTCTATGAATATTATTATTATGATATTTTCAATTGATTAATTGTTCTATTCATTATGATAATATTATCTTTATTATGATGATATTTATAATGAATAATTTGTATTGTTTAATATTTATATTGTAATTATAATGTTATCATATATGATAATTATAATTATAATAATGTTTAAATTGTTAATATTTATTTTTGTTGATAAATATTATATTATGATTATAATTATAGTAATATGAAATTATTGATATTTGTAAATATATGATTTGTCACTTATTTTATTTATTTGCATCTCAACCTTTAGTTACTTTAAGGTTCTATTTCGAGGACATGACACATTGACACGTGAAGCACTCACAAATTGACGCATGGCATGATGAGGATGACGTGTGATGTGGCAGTAAATGAAATGTGGCAAGGTGAGAAATTGATCATAATGGGGGGAGTATGTTAATCATGCGTTTTAGGATTTTTGCAGTGAGCATGGTATTCTTCATCAACACACTATTCCTTACACTCCTTAACAAAATGGTGTGGCCGAGAGGAAGAACAAGACTTTATGGGAGATGACCAATTGTATGATTCAATCTCAATCAATGGTTCCAACTTTTTTGGTTAAAGCTATCAATTGTGCCAACTATATTCAAAACCGTATGCGTCACAAGGCGGTGTGAAATATGATTTCTGAGGCTTGGTCCCATAACAAGCCTAATGTATCTTTCTTTAGAGTATTTAATAGTGAGGCTTGTGTTGGAAAATGGTCAATGCTCCCCTTGGGATTCGTGACATGGCTTAACCACCTCCCATGAATCCATTAACTCTAGCGGTTGTATCGAGCATTAATAGATCAATCTTTTGGTGCAATGACAACTGTGGGGCCAAGAATTGGTATCAGAGACAAAGGTGTTGGGTTCAAATCCCTTCGAGTAATGTTGAGGAGGAGATTGTTGGCAGATGGTCAATGTTCCCCTCAGGATTCGTGACATGGCTTAATCGCCTCTTGTGGATCCGTTAACACTAGTGGTTGTATCGGGCATTAATAGGTCGATCTTTTGGTGCAACGACAACTGTGGGGCCAACAACTTGGGCATTCATTCTAAATAATCAATGTAAAACAATGGAGAAGAAGAGCCAATGGTTCATTTTTGTTGACTATTGTGAGGATGTGAAGGCTTACAAATTATTTGATCTTGACACACGAGAGGTTCACTTTTATCGTGATGTTCAATTTGTTGAGTCCTTCACATAGATGGATACTCCATCACTTGCTTCCTCACTACCTGCTCAATCTTCATTTGAGAATGTTTTGCTTCTTGAGGAAGATTATGATGATAGTCTTGATCCACCTCCAAATCCACCAACTAGGCTATGATGGGCTCATACTACTCTTGAGGAGGTTGGTCCTCTTGTTGGTAATCCCACAAATACTCACTACACTTGTTGCCATACTTCAAGTTTCAATCTTTTAGATCATGTCATTTTTGTTGATCCTCAAAAGTTTTTTGATGCTTTAAGTATTCTTGAATGGAAGCATGCTACATATGAGGAGTATTCCTATTTGATGAGGAATCATACTTGGGAGCTTGTACCTCTTTTGAAAGGGCAAAAGTTGGTTTGGTGTAAGTGGGTGCATCATATCAAATATGTAGTAGATAGTTCCATTGACAAGTACAAGGCTCTTCTTGTTGAAAAGGGGTTTTCATAGGTTAAGGGAGTTGACTATTTTGAAACCTTTGCTCCTATTGCTAAGATGGATCCCATTTGTCTTGTCCTTTCATTAGCTACCTCTCAAGGATGGTCAGTGTATCAAATGGATGTGAAGAGTGCCTTCTTGCATGAGGATCTTCATGAATAGATCTATATGGAGCGACCACTTAGTTTTGTGTAGGACCCTTCTCTTGTTTGTAGGCTTCATTGTTCATTGTATGGTCTCAAACAAGAACTTAAGGCTTGGTACAAGAAGATGGATAGTTTTTTGCTTGCTTCCAAGTACACACATTGCAACTCTAATCCTATAGTTTATAGTCAGAGGCATTGGGAGGATCTTCTAAGTCTTGTGCTCTAAGTGGATGATTTGATTCTCATAGGGAATTCCACTTCTATGATTCAGAGTACTTAGTGAGTATCAATAGAGCATTTTGATATGATTGATCTTGGTATTTTGCATTACTTCCTTGGCCTTTAGGTTCATCAATCTTCTAAGAGGGTTTTCATTTTCCAACAAAAGTATGTTTTCAATTTTCTTCAAAGATTTGGTGTGGCTAATTGCAAGCCCGTTCCCACACCTTTTCAATCAAGTGTTGTACTATCTACCAATTGCAATACTCCTCTAATTGATCCTACCTTGTATTGGTAGTTGGTTGGCAATATTTTGTACTTGACACGTAGTCATCCTGATATTTCCTTTGTGGTTGGCCTTGTCTCTTGTTTCTCTCAAGAGCCTCATGAGAATCATTGGGCAACCAAACCTATCTTGATGTACATCCATCACACTTCAAATTTTTCCATTCATTACACATTCAAGGCTTCTCAAATTATGGGCTTCACTGATTCTGATTGGGCTGGTGATGTTAATGATCAGAAGTCTACTTCTAGCTGTCTTTTCCTTGGTTCTAGTCCGATTGCATGGTCATGCAAGAAGAAAATTGCTATTGCCTTATCATTGACAGAGGCCAAGTATCGAGGTGCAGTTTTGGATAGTCAGGAGATTCTTTGGCTTCACTAGTTGATGACTAAGTTTGGATTTCCTTCTGATCATCCCACTAATTTTTAGTGTGACAATAAGATTGCCATTCATATCATGCAACCTAGTGGAGCATCAACCTACTAAATATATTGAGATCTACATATACTTCATCAAGAAACTCATCTAGGACGGTGTTCTAAGCTTGGAGTACTTGCCTATGGAGCAATAGGTTGCAAACATCTTCACTAAACTTTGGCATCAACTTGTTATCTTCAGTTGCAATCGATGCTTGGGGTGAAGGAAGTCTTGGGGGTTTTTCGTGATTCCTCCTTTTTTTTTTTCTTTGTAAGTTCTCTCTTTTGGAGATGAGTTTTCTCCCACATGATTTTTCTCCTTTTCTTCATTTGTGAGAGATTGTTTTGTATATGGGTACCTCACCATGCCTTCTTGTTGGAACCCATCTTATGCATCTTTGCATTAGTTTGTTCCTCCCTAAGTTGCACTTAAGGGGGGTGTTGGTGTGAATATGGTATTTTACCTAACTAGTCCACTAGTAATTCTTATTCACATGTTAAGTTTACTTAGGTCCTAAGAATCTTTCTAGAAGTCTTAGTTTTCATGTTTAGATCTTATCTTATCTTATGCCATTTACTTCTTGTGTCCTAAGTCATCTAATATTTGTTGAGTTAGTTGTCTCGTATTATAGGGTTAAGACACTTGTTTGTCCAATCTTATCTCTTACCTTGTCTTTATAAGCAAAGGTCCTCTTGCATCTTACAAGACATATCAACACACCTTGTATCATATTATTTTCTTGCTTGATGGAATAACATATTTTGTTGTTGCTTCTCTCATGTGTGGAGGTTATTTGATGTTGCGGATAGAAGATCTTGGTTATTCACTTCAACACTATTAACACAAGGTCAAACAAATGACATGATAAAAAATAGATACGAAGAAATAAGTTTAGGTGCTTAAATCTAAATCAAATATCATTCCTCACTCAAAGTTTTGTAATGGGGCCCACTTTACATGGCAATCTAGGTCCATTTGGATCCTAGATGATCACTAGTGAAAATTTTAATTATTGATGATTGGGATGATGATCTTCTAGTGGATGAGGAATATCAAGATCTTGTTAGTTTGGATTTATCTTTTTCTTTATGTGTTTTAGCTTTAATTTTCTTTTATTTGCATTTTAAGACATTTTTCATTGTTCTTAGTTGCATGTTGATGATACAAAGACACCTCTATACAAATACATCTTTAGTGGAGTACATTGACACAAGTGGCTATGAACATTTCCTTTGGTTCATGCCATTTTTATTCTTTCTTTGTACATTTCCCTTTTGTGTTTTCCCATGGATTTTGAGATGAATGCAAAGTAATGTAGTGTCTCACAAACAATCACTTCATGTTGAACAAAAACATATGAACATTTCCTTTGGAATTTTTTATTAAGCCACAATTCTTGTGATCCCTTCTTCATTTCCTCTCCTTTTCCCTTTATCTTTGGATATTTGGGCCTTTATTATTTGAGTTGTATTTGTTGTGCTCTTACTTCTTTCTTGTTGCATGCATCACTTTAGGCTTTTATTTACATCTTGCTCATTAGGCTTCACCTCCTATCACACTGCATTTCTCATTTCTTACTTCATAAATGTGGCACTTATCTCCCCCACTTGGACAATAATTCTTTTGTGATGATTTCCCTTTCTTCCTTGAACATTGATTTAGGTTGTACCACAATTTCATAGTCAAATCTTGTATGGTACCTTTGCCCATTCACCCCTCACAATGACATACTTGTGCCATTATTGTAATGATATTTACATGAGCATTCTTTTATTACCACATTTATGTCTTGCTGTAAGCTTATCGTGTATATGACATCTTACAATGTGCTTACATAATTTATCTTCGGTACACGACTTCCCCTAATACTTGGGGAAAAGTCTTTTTGATAATTCACATGGGATTGTGCCAAGTAGGTGATAATATGTGCACCCAATGCCAAGGTTGCAAAAATGGTATCATAGGATGTTTCAAACCCTCCAAAAAAATTTAAAAAAAATGTGTATAATGCAAAACTATAGTAGGATATTCAATAATTTTGACTAGAAAGGTATAGTAAATAATCACCAATTAACATAAGCTGAAGACATTAGTATCCCTTGAACACTGGTAAGTATTTTTAGCTTCCATTTCTAAAGCCTTGTGGTAGGCCTTTGGTTTGATATATTTTATGCTTGAATCTATTACCGTTGTATATACAACTTCAGGTCCATGTTAGCTTCATTTTCTGTCTATTTTATAAGGTAAAACGCATTCTAGATTCTTCCTTTTGTTAGGCAGTTTGAACGCATTTGGAGTTGGTCCCTTGCTAGGCTTGTTGTGTTGCATTTCTTTGGAGTTTTCAATTTATAGTTTGAATTATATGAGGCTCCTGACCTTGTTTATTTTATTGTTACATATGGCACCACATCTTATGCCCTTGGTTTACAATATTCTTTTATGTAAATATTATAATTTTAATTTCTTTTGTGATGACGTGTATTTGAATGACTTCTTTTATGCAATTCTTACAAGGCACAATCTAAGATGTTAACAAGCATTGAATCTCACCCCTTGTAGACTGCCATTCTTTGTACTCTAGGATAATTTTGTTATTAAAATTTAGTTGGCTTAAAATGTTAATGCTATGGTGCATCTGGTTCTCTTTTCCCTTGAGAACTGGACCAAGTGAACTATATATCCTCAAGAAGCATACAGTGGTAATTCGTAATTTCGTATTGTTACTTCTACACTGTCAGGTGGTTTTACACTTTTGAGCTTAAAATTTGCAGTCATGCAAGGGTGTTGAATGGGCAGGGCATCTCCTTTTGGAACTTGTTTGGTTCAATGTGCAATTTCCTCTATATTTATTACTCATTTTATGCATACCATTATGCGCATAATATTATTTCCTCCTATTACTTTTTCTTAATGTATCTAACTCATTTTGAAAAACTTGCTAAACAAAAGAAAGAAAAAATAGATTTATAAGGACGAAGAAAACCCTAATTAAGCTGAGAATAAGTGCTTCTCTTGGTTTCTAATGCATCACGATATTTGTTATCGGCCATTGAGTAGAATAACTATACATTTAAGGAATCCAAATGTCTAGTTTATGGACAATCAAAGAGAATTACACACTTTCTAGTAGTGCCCTGAAAGCCACAACCTTAGTGAGCTTGACCTGTGAACACACTTAAAGAGCAGTCGTTAATTATTTCAGTTAGCTAATGTCCTTCTAGGCATTCAAAATTTGCAGCATGTGCATAAAATATAAGCTCTCTTTTATTTTGAAACCCCTGAAAGCATATTGTATTCAACAGGTTATCCACTTGCATTAGTGCTTGTTTCCAATCACCACACAGCACATAACTATTGCTTGTAAATACAAAATCAAGCAAAAAACAAAAAATGTAGCCCCAGAGCTTGAGAATCACGATTCTTGATTTCCCATCAGGAGAAGAAACATCTATGAACACAGAACATAGATCTCGTTTTGGATCCAGGAGTCAGAAGGGAGAGAATTAGTAAAAGAGGCTCCATGAATATCATTATTATATAATGTAAAATAAACCCTCTGGAAAAGGACTCGTGAATGCTTTCTCTTGACTAGAAGGTGTTTTGTATGAAGGGGATGACGAATGTTGTTGGAATCTTCCTTTCAAATCAAATTTCCTTAAGGCACGGGAAAGATTTCTTCTAGCGGTTCTACACACTTTTGCATTTCGCTATTTCTTTTAGTGAACAGTTAATGTGTACTCAAAATTTCAAACAAAAAGGATTATAGGAAATTTAGACCATCCATTCTTGGGATTTCCCCAACTATCCAAATGTAAATTAAGTTTCTACATAGAGCTTAGCTTAACATATAAGTAGTCAACCATGGTCATGACCAAAATTTTAGGGTGATGCCTCAGAAGAACTTTCAGTTTCGTTTTGCACGGAAAAGAATTGCAGAATATGGAGCCATATTATACACATTTGTCTTAAAAGGAACCCCGTCGACAATGAAATCATCTGGGGCTGGAAGATTTGTATCCACCTGCAATTTGAACCCATTTATCACATTTAAAAGGTAGACAATGTAATTATAAAGAACATATATTTTAGAAACATTAATGTGAAATTCAACATCAGTGCATAGCATAGGCCTCAGTTGAAAACAACTGCAAATCCCTTTCAGTGATGAAAACTTGACTAAAGATAGTTTGGCTGCATACATAGAAACTCAATTGAGACATGTTGAAAGGACAAGGAAGTTACATTAAATAATGGTATATGACATACATATGTTTTCAAGTAAAAGAACATTTAACTAAGCATATATTATGTAAATCAATCACTCACTGCTGCATAAAAATCCCAATGGTGAACCTAATATTTATGAAGGAAGAACATACCTATCTTACCAAATATATAAAGAGAAAAATTGTAATTCAGCCAAGATTATAATCATGTTGGCGTTTAAATTTGCACCTCTGGAATGCATATTTGAAACGGACAGCTATGCACAGTAAAACTGCTCTTCAAATTAGGAGGGGAAGCTCCCACTTGCTGATGGTGTTGAAACAAAGTAAACTAAAAACTAAGTTGCCTATCTTTTTGATCAGCTAGAGCACAAGGTTTATAAAACACAAACGCCGCAGCTGAGATTTTCTGATTTAAGAACTTCAACTACGACTAACTTAAGCTAAAGACGTTTCTAACTTCTCAAGTAATATGCAGAGCAAGAGAAACTAGAAATGAACAAGGTTGATTCTCTGACAAAGAGCTTTAATAAACTCTTTTCCAACAAACATCTACACACTTCAATGTAAGCTGAAATTAAGATCATAAAAGCATAACACAAATAACAGAAATCTGAGACATTATACCAAGGCAAAGGAGGCTCATGATTTTATTTCTCAAACTTCTGGAACAAATATTATCCTAACACATGCACGGAACAAGAACTTGCAGCTAAAGAGGCTTGCAAACTCGTTCTTACACAAAGAGAACAGCAATTACAATAACTCCTTGTTGGCTAAAAGAGACTCAACAATTCGCTATCATAAACACAATTGAACAACACTGAATAACAATAGAAGGCACTTAGGCTCAGCGTTTTGTTATCACTAGCATGGTTCCAACACAAAGTGAACTGACACTGAATAACAGCTTGCTGGCTAAAAGAGACTCAGCAATTTGCTATCACAATAACCGTTAAAGAAAACTAATGAGCAAAGGCTATTATTTATAGGCAAGCAGAAGAGTAGGGAACCCTAAAATCTCCTTGCTTTCACAATCTAGGGCTTGCTCAGCAAGCAAGCTTTATTTCTAAATCTAGAAAGAAGATAACATCTAACACCTAAGAAAGCAGGAAAAGCGGGAAACGCCAACTATTACAATTTATCTTCTTTCTCTTCTTCAAAGAATGGATAAGAATCGTTCCAAGAATAGAAAGAAAGCGGAAAGAAAGCTTCTAAATGAAAGCCGCTTTAAATCTCAATCATATCGCTAAAAAGCAGGAAACTGGGTCCTGGTCAGTGCATTGATACTATCTAAGGCAATATTCCGATCCTCCAAGATCTCTTCGCCTTCTATGATCAAACTTAGAGAATCTTTCACTTCTTTGGCTGCTTTATGAGTTCTATTCTTGAAAACATTGCTGCCCCAAAAGATGACTCACTAATTGATAACTTGGCGGCTCTGCAACTTTATGCTGCTGACCCTTTGATTTCGAACGGAAGAGTATTGCACATCTCTTTTCCGATACCTTCCCTTTTTCCTCATATCACACCTCTTCACGCTCTTCAGCTGAGATGATGAAGTTTCTTGTCCATAGTGTCATTTGAAAAGCACTTCTCAACATCGTCTGGCCTGCGGCTGTGAGATACAATACTGACTTGGTTCTGAATCCCATGGGAGAGTACTACATGCTGAGAAACTTGAATTTTGACAGTTAACTCGACTATATTCAGACAAGTTTTGCACAACTTTCTAATTTTAGCTTGCTGGTTTTTCTTCTTCAAACGGACAAATTTTTCAAGATTTTTTCTGAGACATGGGTTTTGTTCAGAATTTCGTTACAAGAAGACCCAGATCGTCCGTTTTTGAAAATTTTGAGTGTAGACTGAAAAAGCAGCAAACCCTAATTTCTTCAAATTTTCTTGAAAAATGCTGGCACCTGGGTTTTGTTCAGAATACAATTAGAAATGGACCCAATTGATTAGATTTGAAAAACACTGATGGCTGATCGAAAAAGCAGCCAACCCTAGAATTTGTAATTTTTTTAAAAAAGCTGTGATCTGGGTTTTCTTCAGAAGATTGTTTTGAGAGGACCCAAATAATCAAAAATTTGCAAACTCTGAATATTTCATTGACATGGAAATAAAAAGCAGCTGCTGCAACTTGAGAAAATTTCTTGAAAAATTCTTCAGAAGAATGAGTTGAGCAGACCCAGAAGGCTGAAAATTGAAATCTTGGACTTTCTTCCTCAAAAATTTGACCTTCTGGATGAAAAAGCATGAAAAAGCAAGGCCCTATGCTGCTGGTCTGAAAAATTTGATGAAGAATCAACAAACTTGAGTTCTTGAATCATGAAATATAATTCTAAATCTGCTGCTCCACTTTCTCCTTTGAGTGTGATTTAGCCCTATAGGGATTTAGCCCTACTGCAACAGACTAGACATGTTGAAACTTACATTAATGAGTTTCAACACATTGCTGTTATGGTTCCCGAGATGCTAGATAGACGCGTGGTGATGCTTTTCATAGAGGGTTTACATGACAGGTTACGGGGTTTGGTAAAGGCTCTTAAGCCTAGGACTTTACATGAGGCCATTCAGATTGCCCTAGACCTTGATAATTCACCACCTCTTACTTCTTATCAGTAGAATAAGAAGTTTTCCAAGGGCTCCAAGCCCTTCCAGAGATCTTCGACACAACACAGGAGTACACCACCTCCTCTCAGGATGGATCAGGAGACACGTAATGAGTTGAGAAGGAAGAAGCTATGCTTCACATGTAAGGAGCCTTGGGAGCCTGGACACTGATGCCTTGGGAAAGGCAAGGCGCATCAAATTGAGCTTGTGTCTAATGTGGATGATGAGCATATATAGGATACAGATTCAGAGGGCAGTGATGGTGAGGATTTACGGGAGGCCCTACAGGTGGAGCTTGGAGTGGGTGACGCATTGGATGCACCCAACCCTGTCATTGCTACCCTGTTAGGAGTCCCTAGATACCATCCCTTCTATTTGAAGGGCATGATTAATGGACAACGTGTGACATGCCTTGTTGATAGTGGCGCCACGCACAATTTTATTGATGAGGGACTGGTTGCTAAGCGAGGATTGTAGGCAAAGGATTTCCCTGGTTTTAGTGTGACAGTGGCAGATGGAGTTTCTATGAGGTGCACTAGGGTAGTTCCGCAGCTTAGTATACAGATGGGAGACTACACCTTGACCGACAATTTTTATGTGGTGGGTCTAGGTGACATTGATGCGGTGTTAGGCATCCAATGGTTACAGTCACTTGACAGGCACATACAAGATTTGAAGAGGATGGAGTTGGAGTTTATAGTTGGTGGCAAGAAGGTGGTGCTGAAGGAACTCTCAGAGGGTGGACCCATTGTAGTTTCAACATGTAGGATGGAGTCTATTTTTAGGCATGGGGATTTTGCTTGGGTGACAGTGCTTCATTTCGTCCAAGTCACCTTCTTCAGATGATAGAACAACATTTCATGTAGACATCCAAACAGTGTTGGACGGGCACAGCGTGGTGTTTGGAGACCTTCCTTCTGATAGACCTCCTGACCGTGGGTTTGAGCATGTGATAGAGCTAGAGGAGGGCGCCAAGCCCGTGATTACTGTCCCTTATCGTCATCCTAAGGCACATAAGGAAGAGATAGAGAAGACCATCCGAGAGTTATTGGACATGGGATTCATCAGGCCTAGTTCTAGCCCCTTCGCTTCTTCCGTGGTGTTGGTGAAGAAGGATGGCACTATGCGCATGTGCATTGACTACCGTGCACTCAATAAGAAAACAATTAAGAACAGGTATCCGATTCCGCGCATAGATGAGTTATTAGATGAACTCCATGGGGCAGTGTATTTTTCGAAGGTTGATCTTCGATCAGGATACCATCAGATCCGTGTTCGTGAGGAGGATATCCATAAGACAACATTCAGATGCCACTACAGACACTACGAGTTATTAGTGATGCCATTCTGTCTCGCTAACACACCTGCTACGTTTCAGTCATGCATGAATCATGTGTTCAATAAGCAGCTGCGTAAGTATGTACTTGTATTCTTCGATGACATTTTGATATACAACAGAACTTGGGAAGAGCACATGAGGCATTTGGATGAGATTCTTGGTATTATGGAGGCTCAGTCTCTGTCTGCCAAAATGTCCAAATGTGAATTTGGACTTACAAAAATATTATACTTGGGACATGTGATATGTGGGGATGGAGTGAAGGTTCACCAGGATAAGATACAGGCAATGCTAGATTGGCTGCCACCTAGGAATGTTTTAGAGTTGCGTGGTTTCCTAGGAATATGTGCATATTACAGGAGATTTGTTAAGGGTTATTCACAGTTAGCAGCTCCCTTGACAGATCTTACACGAAAGGGGGCTTTTATATGGACAGATGAGGCACAGAGGGTATTTGACAGGCTCAAGCAGGCATTGAGCACATGTCCAGTTTTAGCTCTTCCAGATTTCTCTCAGCCCTTTGTTCTAGAGTGTGATGCATTAGGAGGGGGCATAGGAGCGGTACTTATGCAGAACCGCCATCCCATAGCATATGAGAGCAAGAAATTGAGGGATAACGAGAGATTGTACTCCACCTACGATAAGGAGATGCTCGCCATTATGCATGCCTTGGAAAAGTTTCGACAATATTTGGTTTGTGGGAAGTTTGTGGTGAGAACTAACCACAATAGTCTGAAATACTTCTTGCAACAGAAAGAACTTAATGAGTGCCAACAGAAGTGGGTTAGCAAGATTCAGGCATATGATTTTGACATCGAGTTTGTCAAGGGAAAGAAAAATGTTGTTGCTGATGCACTTTCCAAGCGGCCTTCAATTGCTGCCCTTTGTTCCATGAGTGAGATTTCAGCTGATTGGAAGTCTCAACTTTTGGTTGAGTATTCCAAAAATCAGTTCGCATGTGAGATTTTGGATGGACAGGTCCAGGATGACAGGTACACTGTGATTGATGATGTGATACACTACAAGGAAAGAATCTATTTAGTTCCTGGATCGAAGCTTAAGGAAAAAATTCTACGCGCCATCCATGATACACCACTAGCAAGACATCCAAGGTACTTCAAGACATATAGATAGGTGCATGAGAGATTCTCATGGAAGGGTCTCAAGGATGATGTCCTACGCTATGTTCATGAGTGTATGACTTGTCAGCAGAATAAGTCAGAGCATACTTTCCCAGCTGGGCTTTTGCAGCCATTGCCTATTCCAGAGTAGAAGTGGGAAGGTATATCGATGGATTTTATTACTAGTCTTAAGAGAGTTTAGGAGGACTGTATTTATGTGGTTGTTGATAGATTGACGTAGTATGCACGTTTTTTCCCTATCGCAGCCGATTTTACTGCTTCACAAGTGGCAGAGTTATTCTTTCGTGAGGTATTTCGTCGCCATGGACTCCCTAGGACCATTGTCAGTGATCGGGATAGTAGATTCATGAGTATATTTTGGTAGGAGCTATTCGGACTTACAAGTACAAAGTTGACCCCCAACACTAGTTACCACCCTCAGATTGATGGGCAGACAAAGATCGTCAACAAGTGGGTGGAGGGATATTTGCGTAATTATGTTTTGGGTCAGCAGAGAGCATGGGTGCGTTGGTTATATTTATGTGAGTATTATTATAATACTACGCATCATATGTCTATTGGCATGACTCCCTTTCGAGCTTTATATAGCTATGATGCTTTATCATCTGTGGATTTGGCACTAGGTGATAGTAGAGCTCCTAGAGCTCGGGAGTGGCTTCAAGACAGTCAGGATATCCTTAAGGCACTTAAGGATAGCATTCAACATACATAGAATCAGCAGAAGCTTTATGCTGATCAACACAGGATTGAGAGGACCTTTCAGGTTGGTGATATGGTTTTTCTGCGTCTATAGCCTTACAGGTAGAGTACAGTCAAGAGAAGTGGGGCTAAAAAGCTCAACCCTAGATTTTATGGACCATACAAAGTTCTCTGGAGGATTGGGGAGGTTGCTTATGAGCTTGAGTTACCCTCGGAGAGCAAGATCCATAATGTTTTTCATGTGTCTTGTTTGAAGAAGGCTTTGGGGCAGCATGTTACTTCATCACCAAATTTGCCTCCCTTGGATGAGGAGGGCCGGTTGATACTGATTCCTGCAGATATTCTTGATATGAGGGAGAGGAGGTTGAGGAATAGAGTTATTAGAGAATATTTGGTACAATGGAAGGACTTACCGTTGGAGGATGCCACATGGGAAGGAGAGATAATTCTTCAACATCTAGCTTTGTAGTTGCTTGGGGGCAAGCAATCTCGGGAAGGGAGGACTGTAATGTCCCTTCCTTAGGCGTTCAGATCTAATGAAGAGGTTGACCTATTACGAGGGTTCCCGTAGGTCAGCAGTATGGATAGGGGACCCATTTTGAGGTTGTGGAACCTTGCCGAGAGTTGTTCGAGCCTTTCAGAGTCGAGTTCAATTGATTAAGCCAGGGATAAATTGGAAATAATAAAGTTGGCTTTAATGGAATAGTGAAAGGTGAATAGTAACAGCAAATTAGAAAGTGAATAATGAAAAGTGCACCTCCCATCCTAGAACTTAAGTTGTTTTAAAAAGGGGGCCAAGTTCACAATGTAAAATTATACCCTCAATGTTATTTTATGAATTTTTAGGCCAAATAGTAACCCCAAAAAGGGTCGACCCCTCTTGGAGAAGATAAAAAGGCATTTTTGTCTATTTTCGATTCATTCTTATGACTTCAATTTGAGAGTAGCAATAGACTTGAGGGTTTGAAGAGTTTGGAGCTTCCGGGAACGGAAAATTTTGGGAGAATTTGGAGATTTAGACGAAAACCCATTTTTCCTGGTGACAGGATTCAGCATTATCTAGCTTCAGTGTGGAGTTGGTAGCATTATTTGGGGTTATAATTGCAGATCAGTCCATTTTGAGGACATAAATTCACATCAGATTGCAGATCAGTCCTTTTAGAGGACATTTCTACCATCTTTTAGTAGTTGCATAGGCAGCCGCACCTTTGTTTGGCATTTGGGCTTCAAACCCTAAGTGTTAAGTGAAGATTTTGAAGATTTGAAGCTGAGAATTTACATACAGTAGTGGCTCAGCTCCTCTCATACTTGGAAACAAATTGGGTAGTCATTTTTAGAGCTGGGTTAGTTCAAAATTGCTGTTACGGGGTTATATTAGACATGAGATTTCTTTTGCAGCCTTTTAAAAAGTCATTTCATGGCCTTTGAATGAATGGGTATATTGCAGTTGGACCTTATCTATGTAATTTCAGTCTTTTAGTTAATAGAATCATTGTATGCTGTGTTATTTTTCGTTTATTAGCATTGTACATGTTCTATAATTCGCATAAAACTCAAAAAACACAAAAAAATTAGAAAAAACACAAAACACAAACAAAAACCAAACTCATTCTATACGCTGGTCAAAGACTTCAAGAAAAACCAAAATCAGAAAATTCAGATCAGATTGAGGAAGGAATCTTTCAATCATGGCCTAGGATTCTTGAGGTAATAAAATGAGAGAAAACTTGTCTTAAATAATAGGTTGTATCAATTCCCAACTCTTGGTTTTGTTTGTCAAAGTTATTGGAAAATAGTAGTACATAAGACAATAAATTGTCCTCATACTTTAGAGGATAGAATTAACCTTGTTCGTAATATACTAACAACCACTCTCCAAGGACATCATTGCAATATTAAATCGGACATAACTAACTACAGAATTTTCAATTCCTAAATACATCAACGTATCACAACGAAAGCTAATTACATCACAAGGATCAATACAAATCTACAAAGTTGATTTGGGATCTTGGTGACTTTAGGAGCCTCCTAGATTGTGATTGCTTTCAAAGGACAAACAATCTTGGGAAGGGCAGATTGTCATGGCCCTACCATGATCAAATTGCAACACTAAACTATAGAAAAACCAAACGTTGAAATGCAACAAATAACAATATAAATATTAAAAATATAAATATAAATATTAACAATTTGAATATTATTATAATTATAATCATTATAATATAACACTATAAATCTTAAAAAATATATATATAAAACTAATATAAAAATAAATATATTAACAATAAAATTCAATTTATAAATATATTAGTAAAATAAGATACATATAATATATTTAATCACCCACAGTATGGATTGTGAACAAAGTCATGAAGAGCAGCGATTATTAGAAGAGGGTACAAAAATTATAAAGGCTTCACTTGATAATAAGGAGGCAGCGATCATGTTTCCTTGAGCAGCAATCAATAAATACAAGGAAGTGATAAAAGTAGAAAGAAACAACAGCAATGTGTGAAGTAATTAAAGTTTGAAGAGCAGCGTTGGAGATCATTAGAAAGGCAATGATAATATGCAGCGATTAGAAGTCTAAAAGGCAGCGTTCAATATATGTAAGGTGGAAGAAATTATAATTAGTAAAGGTTGTGGATTAGTTAATAAAGAAATAATAATTAATGTATGAATAGTTATGACTCTTTCAAAGGATAGCAACCATGAAAGGGTGTGTCTATTGTTAAATGAATGAATGTGACTCACCCCACCATGGAAGATATAAAAGGGAAAATAAATGAGTGGGGGGAAGCATCATGGAATAGAAATAAATGTAAAACTGTACTATTGCAAAATGTACTCCCTTACATTTTCACACTATGTTTGGGTCCCTTAATAAATTGGACTTAATTAAGCCTCTAAGTGGCCCTATTATGCATTTACAAGCCCAATTAATTGCAATTTCCGAAAGGGTAATCAGTATTTAATTAATGCAATTATCATTTTAAACACCTCGAAATGAATAGGTCTTGGCAATTTAGGTCAAAACCCATTCGCCCTTGGGCTAATGGGTCCCCTTTAGATGCTAAATTCAAAATTTTAATATGTTCTTGGCGGCCCTTTTATGATCCAAATTCAAATTTTAAATGTCGGCTTGTAATGTTTAATTTTCAAAAAATTATAAAATTACCTATAAATACAAGGTCTTTTTTATCAAATTCAAATTCAAATCCTAAGAGATCTAGATTTTCAAGAGAACTTTATGCAAGCATTCACAAGAGCTAATATTATTGTCAAAGGTGTTCAAGAGCAGATTTCTCAAGCATCTACAACAGCATTCAAGATCTCAAGAATCATGTCAAAGTTATCATCAATCATGCATGTTTTTGGAGCTAACATTGTGACGTAGGTTTCAAACATTCAAGTCAAATTTCAAACATCAAGATCACATCATCAATCAAGCCATTTTATGCAAGATCAAGACCTTGGAGAGATGTATTAAGTTTCAGTCCTTCAAGGGTTTCACTCAGGTTTGGTGAGTTGCAACATAGCAAGTGTTCATTCATCATTCCTTTCATGTTTCATTGTTTCATTTCAAGGTTTAATTACCAAAACAGGGTTTGACCAAGGCAAACCCCCATTCACCAAAAACAAACAATTTTTCCCTCTTGTGTGTGTTGTATATCTCAGGTTGAAGAAGAATTAAAGGTCTATCAAAAGAGCAAAATTGCAAAAGTTGTCTAAGTTGCAAAGTCGTCAACATTGTCGTCAAGCCACGAAAACTCATTTTTAGAATTAAATTCCAAATTTCTAACTATGAAACCCAGAGGAATCGAGAGTGCAAACCAAGGAACAAAGTATTGTAAAAGTAGATTTCAAACCCCATTAGCAAGACCCGTTTTCCCTTGGGTGAATGAGTCCCAGGAGGACACTCAACATAGCCTTTTTGTGACAGGTGCACAAAATCACATCCTTCTCAGATCTATTAAAAATTCATGGACTCTATCAGATTAATGTTTAATTTAGAGGTTTCATGTGTTACATTGCATAATTGCATTCATTTGGTATTTTTCATTCATCTCCCAATAGTGTAGTGCAGGCTGATTTACCCCGTCCTCAGTCATAAGGAAAACAACAAGATCTCCATCAAGGTTGACTCACTTAAGGGTTGAAAGTCAATCTTGCCGTAGGGGATCTTTTTTTCCTAATGAAAGTAGGAGGGAAAGTGTAGGTGCATACTCCCATTCAAAATCCATCACCTCACTTTTTCCCCCTGTTTCATTTTGGTGAACCCAACTTGAATCAAACATGCAACCTTTTGATCACAACATGGTGTTTAACAATTTCTTTAAAGTGGCGGCATACGCGTTCCCGCTCATTGTTTGCTTCAAAGTGTGGTCTTGTTACTTCACGTGATGTGTCTTCTTGGTGGTGTCACATTGGGTTTGATATCCTTCAAGATTGCGACCTTTCTTGGCATATGGCATTCCTCTTAGTGGTGATACTATGGCTTGCATTCCCTAAGTTGCAAATCTTTTATCCTCGACTAGTCCTCTCTTGGAGACATTAAGCACGATGTTCCCTAAGGTGAGACCTTTCATGAACTAAGCAAAACCCCTTTGAATATCCTATTGCATGTATCAAGGCCACCAAGCATAACACAACTTGCTTGCTAGTGGAGCCTTTATGTTTTTCAAAGCCACCAAGCCTGACACAACTTGCTTGCCATTGGAGCCTTTCTCATGAGTGCCTAGCTTAATGCAGCTTGCTAGCCTTGTGACCATTTCTGTGGAGCCTTATCAAAGTTATCAGGAGGTATAACTTTGGTATGGTTAGTACAATGGGAGCCTATAGACCTAGCACAACTTCCCATTAGCCACTTTTTGGGGCTTACATAGTGGACAATGAATTTCACTAGCCCATGTGAGTACATTTTGTTTGCATAGTGGACAGCGGGTTTCCACTTGTAAACGTTTTTGGAGAAACAGCTAAGGCTTGATCCATACTGATTGGACAAACAGTCGAGGCTTGATCCACCCCTCTTCCTCTTCTCTAATTTTGGCATTGTATGCTTGTGTATCTTGTCTTGTTGCTGCATATTTAACATAGGCATGTGTCTCTCTGTGCCTTTGTTGGTTTGTCATGAGATCTTAGATCTTGGGGGCTTGATCATCCTCCTTGACCTTTGTTGTCTCATCTTTCCAATAGTTGTACAATTAGACTTCTCTTGAGTCTTGTTTGACTACTTTAGTATGAGTTTGAGTGCAAGACTCATACTCTCACTAAAGTGGGCTGTAAGGTCCCCTCCTAGCCTTTGTGCAGTGGACATTACCTCTAGCCAATTCCTGAGTTCCTGTTGGCTAGGTGGTTCAATTAAGGAACTCAATTCCAGTTTGGGTTGTTGTTTGTCGGGAGACTTTCTATTTTTAGCAAGGCTAGTTGAATGCTCACGGTCTACAGTGAGCCTTGGTGCAATGTCAGTTACTCTCCAATTTGAGCCTTTGGACGGTAACTTCTGTTGGCATTTAAATTAACACTGCATATGTATTTGAACAGACAAATGCACGATAAACTGCTCTTCAAATTAGGAGGGGAAGCTCCCTCTTGGATGGTGTTGAAAGAAAGTAAACTAAAACTAAGTTGCCTATCTTTTTGATCAGCTTAGAGCACAAGGTTTATTAAACACAAACGCCGCAGCTGAGATTTTCTGTTTTAAGACCTTCAACTACGACTAACTTAAACTAAAGATGTTCCTAACCTCTCAAGTAATATGCAGAGCGAGAGAAGCTAGAAATTAACAAGGTAGATTTTCTGACAAATACTTCAATAATCTCTCTCAACAAACACCTACACACTTCACTGTGAGTTGAAATCAAGATCATAAAAGTAAAACATAAATAACGGAAATCTGAGATTTTGGATCAAGGCAAAGGAGGCTCATGATTTTATTACTCAAATCTCTGGAACAAAACTCTCTTCTAACATGCCTAGAACAAGAAATTGCAGCTAAAGAGGCTTGCAATCTTATTCTTACACACTAGAAACAACAATCACATTAACTCCTTGTTGGCTAAAGAGGCTCAACAATTTGCTATCACAACACAATTGAACAATACTTGAGTAACAAATAGAAGGCACAAGAGGCTCAGTGTTTTGTTCTCACTAGCATGGTTTTTTAGAAACTAATGACAAAGGCTCTTATTTATAGACAAGGAGGAGTAGGGAACACTAAAATCTCCTTGGTTTCACAATCTAGGGCTTGCTCAACAAGCAAGCTTTATTACTAAATCTAGAAAGAAGATAACATCTAAAACCCTAGAAAGCAAAAAGCGGGAAACGCCAACTATTACATTCTATCTTCTTTCTCTTCTCAAAGAATGGATAAGAATTATTCCAAGAATAGAAAGCTGGAAAAAGCTTCTAGAAGAAAGCTGCTTTAAAGCTCGATCACATCCGCTAGAAAATTAGAAACTATGTCCTGGTTCGGTGCATCTATGCCCTCAATAGCAAAGCATCGCTTTTCTAGAATATCTTCAGCATCTGCAATAGATCTCAGGAAATCTTCGACCTCGTTGGCCGCTTTGTTGAACTTTGCTGACATCTTTTAAATATGACCTATCCTTCCGCCAACTGGGTTGCAACTGTGAACAACACTTTGAAATTAATCCTGCACTTCTTCAAGCCTGACGTAGGAACCATCTTCAAGACTGTATTGAGAAGGAATCTCTATGATGAACTCACCAATGAAAAGGAGAACTTCAATCACTCTTTGTCTATAAGCGATAAATTCTTCGGATATCCTCTCATAGGTTTTAACTTTGAAAACATGACACTCTCTCCAGGCAAGGATTTGTTTCTTGTGTTCTTTTGAAACTGGTGAACCATAGGCTGTGTCTAAATCAACAATGATGATTTCATGCCTCGGTCTTACTTCAGCCAGTGTTTGTTCAAACCCTTGGATGCCTTGATGTAGCTTATGAGCATCTTCCCTTAACTGGAACATCCGTGCCAAGATCTCCCTTCCTTTGACAATGAAACTCTCGATCCATTCTTGAGTTTCTTTCCCACAAATGACCAGCTGACTTAACTGCTGATGATCAGCTGGTGTCTCTAATATCTGGGGCAGCAACTGGGTCGCCTGAGAAGAACCACGGACAAGGTTGGAAATATATAGCCTGAGCTGCTGATTTTCAGCCTTGAGGGCTGCCTTGTCTTCTCCATCTTTAAGCACTCTTTCCTGAAGGTTTTTGGACACAACTATGAAAAGACTCACATCCGCATGTCTGGTATTTCTACCAAGATTAGCCTTGACCATGACGGTCATCCATATTCACTTCTATCCCCGTTTTGTTTCTAGGCAATGCAATTCCATGACTATCTCGTTATCAGGATTCCTATCAAAGTGAACCTGTTTCTTTGCCTTCTTCTTAGGAGGTTCCTGATAGATGTTATCGAGATCATCAACACTAACCTGATACGAAGGCCTTCTTCTAACCCTTCCTAAGGAGTTCTTAAGCCAAGACAC